>JAFVLL020014958.1:0-43886 GCA_021397915.2 Tor tambroides | reverse complement strand
GAGCGACAGAATCAAAAATGGCGTCATAACACTGGGAAGTTTTATCACAGTTGACAGCCCGTTTTTAAATAAATGAGCCCAGTCGAGGCTTGTCCAATCCATTACACAGTTAAACAACTAACAATGACTTTAAATGCTTTGTTAGCGAGTGCAGAGAGCGCGTTTGGTGCGAGCTCGCGCGATTCAGTGGATCTTAAGATGAACACGAATCATTTCTCCTTCTCCGTCTCTGTGAGTGCATTAAACCCGTCATAATTATATAGGCAACTCGATGTCCCGTGGTTCTGATGGTCGTATAATAATAAAATGCTCTATGAACGCTCTATGAAGTGAAGTGATGTTGCCATACTAGCCTTTAACTTCTGCTCTAGTCTTGTTTGTGTTAAACATGGCAGAAAAACAGTCTTAATTGGGGATAACTGCAGGCTCGCACAATGGGCGTGGCTAAAGGTGCGATGCATCGACGCATTCCATGCTAATCGACGTATTTTTATAATCGATGTAGTCGACGAATCGCTGCAGCCCTAAAGTCCAGCATAATTTCAGTTCATCTTACGCCAGGGCTGTCCAAACCCGAATTAAACACACCTGAAGCAGCTAATCAAGCTCTTATTAGGCATACTGAAACTTCCATGCAGATGTATTGAGGCAAGTTGGAGCTAAACTCAGCAGGACACTGGCCCTCCAGGACCGAGTTTGGGCAGCCCTGTCTTAGGCTAACAAATCTTAGGCTAAAACACTCCAAAAAAAGCATATTTAGAACGAATATGATGGCTGATTCAATCCAGGCCTGCAAGGCTGCGTGCATGGAATTCAGTCACTGCTTTTTCTAGAGCTATGCAGTGCACTCCATAAACTATGTCCAAATTATTAGCACTTTTCCCCTCTTCAGAATGTCTGCATGCCTGTCCTGGCAGAGCCAGCTGTTCCATGGCACTCTGACTTTAAAACCTGAAGTGAAACATTAGAGTGCTCCAGGCTAGAAGATAAAGATCGCAGGGGAGGAATCAACATATTGAGAGGCACGAGTGACAATGGAGAGATATCTGTGTTCTGTGTAGAAACTGTGATAAAGAGAGAGAAAGACACACACAAATGGAGGGTTCTTAGTCTATCTCCGTGACATGTTTATGGCTTCATATAATGTAGCTGCCACGCGGCAGTTGCCTCCAGTCATAGCTGCATTACAGATGACCGAGCGAGCTATTCGTTTGACGGTTAGTAGACACTTATTCCTAGGTGCTGCAGGAACGTGTGCAGCGGTGTTTTGCGGTTTTGGCAAAACACAACGGAGGTGTTATAAGCACTCAGCTTTCCAGTAAAGCAGGTTCTTTTGGAAAAGGGTGCGAAAGAAACATGAATGTACAGCTGCACATTTGTTACCTCAGCTTAATTTTACTTGGTTGTATTAAAAGAAATAATCTGTCATCATTTACCCACCATCATGTCATTACAAACCTGTATGACTTAATCTATGGAATAAAATAAGATATTTAGATAAATGCCCATACAAAAATCTACACAATCAAAGTCAATAATGGCCAATATTATTTCAATTAAAACAGTGCGGTGATGACGTATTTTTGTTGGCCAACATGGAAGATCACATCACCCTGGTTCCCTCGACAAAAACCCAATAGATTTTTCCATTGTGATATTGTTTCCATAGGATTCTTACATGTTATGTAACTTATGTTCATAAAAATGAAAAAAACTTTCATGAATTTAAGCCTAAATACAATCCCCAGAAGTAAAAAGCTAAACGTAGGCAATAAATGAAGTACATCATGATCACATGACTTCAATCAGCATTGTTTACGTTCAGGAGAAAGCGTGAGCATGCTGAACGTAAACAACGCCGATTACGTCGATTATGTTCTGGGGAAAGCGCTCACATGCGTCGTGGTACTCTCCAAAATGGTGGAAGATGGTAACTCGGGGAGAAGAATTGTTGAATAAATTGTTATTTTTGTTTTCTTTGCGCACAAAAAGTATTCTTGTAGCTTCGCAAAATTGAAGTTGAGCCACTGATGTCACATGGACGGTTTTACCGATGTCCTTGCGATGTTTCTGGGACTGGGAACATTGCAGATGCATTGCTGTCTCTGCAGTGTCAGAAAGCTCTCGGATTTCATCAAAAATATCTTAATTTGTGTTCTGAAGATGAACGAAGGTCTTACAGGTTTGGAACGACATGAGGCTGAGCAATTAATGACAGAATTTTCATTTTGGGGTAACTATCCCTTTAAGTACACAAAGGAATTTTCACTTGTTGGTGATCTATTCTTTTTATAATACAACCTTAGCTAATAATAAAACAGAAAAATTAGAAATTAGAGATTGGGATCAAAAGGTTTGTGTTTGTTAGAGCCCTCAGGACAAAACAGACCCTCCAGGCCCCCCTGTACGTGATGAAACGTATCATCAGGGACACATTTGTGTGTTTTGCAGCAACAAGGCAGGAAGCACGTCTGGAGGATGCGCTTAAAGTAAAAACGTGCGGAAGAGTTAATCACTTCCACATAAAACAACCGGTCACACGAGACAAGACGGTTTTGCCCCTCCTCCTTCCTCTGCGGAGATGGATAGGGAGCCAGGAATTAAACATGTAGAGCGTTTTCCAAATCACACCCTCTCATCCCTCCTGTTTGTACGGTGGATCTGTTTAACTAATTTCGCCGTGGCTGCGTTGCCCCTTTGCATTGTGGGTTTATCAGCAGAGAGCAGTCACAGGGGTGTGGACATCAAGACGGATCACTGCTGGAAACCCAACAGGAGGGTCAAAGGGTTGCGATATCGCACAACTGCAATTAGTGGCGTTTATGTCAAGCTGTCAGAGAGGCGATAAAATATGCTTGCTGAAAGACGACAAGCAATTAATATTAAATTCATCCTCAGTGCAGGATTGATTTTACACTATTAAAAAGACATCTGTCTATAGTTGGCCTACCTTGACATTATTGATTTTACACTATCAAAATACTGACACAAATGAACCAATCTCCAGTTCACTTAAAGGATGAATGTGACAGCTCCTTTTAATTATGTCTCGGAAAGGGCTGATCATCTTGATGAATAAACTACTCCATCCTCCACTCACAAGGGAGCGTGTACATTCACTCAGCACAACCGATCATTGATTTTGTCCTCTGTTGAGACCCTTTGGGAACGAGGCAACTGCATTCAAGGTGACCTTCTTAATAAAGCCATAATGAAAATACAATTGAGATAATCGTGGCTGAGATGCGCACAGGGGGCTCGTGGGCTCAGCTTTGCAGCATGCGCAACGCACACTGGTCTCTGGTAAGATTTAAGACATTAGTGCATAGTAATCTGGATGTGGATAGTGCAAAAATTGTGTCATGCATGGTTTCCTTCTTGTTACATTAAGATTGCACAATCAGTGCAAGACATTCTTGCCTAAATCTCCATTGTCAAAGCAGGCTTTTGACACCAATGTCTGGTTGGATTGGCTGTGTTGACATGCAGGAAAAGATCAGTGATTTATGGATTGGTATTAAATCATGTGTTTGCATTGATTTGCAAATCACACTGAGGTCATAAATGCCCTTGAGAAACTAAATCACTGTTCACGTGCACAGAATGGAGTTGAAAGGATGCCTATATATCAACTTTAGTACAAGGAAAAACTGCATTATATTATATTTTATTTTATATTCAGCTTGAATACAAACTGGAACACATATTTATACATTCAGCCTTGATCAAACTGGTTGTTGTTGTTGTTAATGATGTTGCACTTGAAGAATTTCCTACCGAGTCTTTGCGTTGACATTCCCTCCTCCTCCTCTGCTGCTCAACTTCGGCTCTTTGCGGATTAGTTTCGGTGGTTTTTGTGGCTCTTCGTGGGTTCGTCTCGCTTCTTTCGCCGGAGCTACATCCTCGATATGATTGAAGGATTGAAAATGTTTTTCTTTCGCAACTTCTTTCAGGAGCGGCTCGTCCGCAGCGTTCCCCCCGAAAAAGTACAAAAGTAGAAAAACTCCGAAACATACCGCGATCGCCACAATCTTGCAGTGGATCCTCATGGTGAAAAAGTCTTCCGTCCGCTTGGAAGTGTTTTAACCATGGCTCTGGTTAAAACATGGGGACATATTTGTAGTGTGCAGCCATACTTCTTCATTTGTACTGTGATGATGAAGACGATGCTGCTCAGCTTAGCGCCGATATCACACACGTAAATGAATCTCTGAAGGCGGACCTTACACTCCTTACCGTAATACTTATAATACCTCTGTCGCACAAACGTTCTACCTTACTGCTGCCGTAGGAGAAGCACTGTACCAAAAATAAACGATATAAATACTTTTCTGGTGTGTAGATTTTTTTTATTTTACATAATTATGTTTGTCCATATGATATGAAACATTATATTTGTTTATATTCACCATATCACATTATTATATTAATAATATTATATTAATTAATATTGCTATAGCTTTGTCTGGCTGCCAGGAGGATATTAACAGTGTCTGACATAATCTTATTTTTATATATTACAGTATAGTATGTTCATTCTGTAACGTTAGCTATTGGTTTATGCTTCTGATCAATTAAATAATAATAATCTGTTGAAGGATTTGTTCAAGCCATAATATATATATATATATATATATATATATATATATATATATATATATAATACACGTTTTACGTTTTTTTTTTTTCAAATTTACATTATATTCATTTTTCTTATTAACTTGTAGAAATCCAATTTGACAGCAGTTGCTATGTGTACACAATACTGATTTATTGGATTTGATTAATAAATATTTGAAATTACATTAATGTATTTAATCATCTTTACCATGTAGTATTCCAATGGCAAATTGAGTGTGAAATCCAAGCGAGTTTGTAGTCCTCCTTATATGTGGCATTACGGTAAAACATGGCCAGTGGAGAAAGCAGGAAGCAGTCCATGTGCCTCATGTGTGTTACTGATGTTGTTTAGCGCAAGGAAGTTTTCACAGAATAGGCGTGAAGGTATCATATTTGTTTTATAATGTTTATATTGTTTGCCATTGCCTTATTTAAATCGTACTATATAATTTGAAAACGTGAAAGTGTTAAATATGCTCCATGCACTATGTCCTCTCTGTTTTATGTTGGCGTAAACATTGCGTGTACAAACAACATTAACAGACTTTTGACAGCTTCTTACCTGCGTCGGCCTTTAGTTATCACTTGGTTAATTATTTTGGGTTTGGTTTTATCCTGCGTGCACGTATCATATTAGTATAGTGAATTTGGTTACATGGAAGACGTTTAACGGGGTGGTTTTTCTTCTTTTCATTTCAGTCCTCGGTATTTTAAGAATGTGTCTTAAACTGCTGAATAACAGTGTTGTATTGAAATAGAGTAAAGTGTAATTTGAAACTAATCACATTTCAAGGTTTATAATGGGCTAGTTGGCAAATGGGTTGTCTCATTGAGTTCAAATTGAGTAGCCACAAGGTGGAGTTGTAAGCTGCCCTATTTTTCTGCTCTTCAAATATCTATTTGACTTCATCTCCACTTCATATTACATTGACAAGTAGTTGGTTTTCTGTTTAGAAGCAACTTTTAGAGATTTGCCCACAGTCAAAGTAATGAGAACTTACTGTATACTATCTGTAATTAGTAATGATTGTGCTGTTATTAGTTGATCAGTGAAACTGTACCAAGATGACAAGATTAATAGATTAACACACTAAAAGATAAAAATACAGAAAAAAATGGACTAAGGAACAAGTAAAACATTAAAATAATATTCTACGGGATAAATTTAATTTCTGATAATTTGGATAAGGATTGTGTTGAACATTGTAACATTATTATATTATATTTTTAATGCTGAATCAGTAAGATCTTGCTGAATAAACTGAAATTTGACCCAACCAGTTTAAGATGTCTGAATAACTGTTTTTCTCCTTTCACTGCAGTACTTTGCCATCTGTAATCATGATAACACCAGCGTTTGAACTGAGTCAAGATGCCGATTTCCTTACTGTGGTTATTCGTGTACCCTACACCAGAACATCTGAGTTTGACATCCACATCCAGGGAGAAGATTTTAAGTTCTATGCCAAGCCCTACTTTCTCAGGTGACTCACCTGCAAACACCATGATTGGCGTTTTGTTGAAACACAGAAAAATACTCATAGGTCCTTATAAGATGTTTACAATGCTTTTTAACTACAAATACTAAGACAGAGACCCAAAAAAGCATTAGGACACATAAATTGCATTGCAAGTTATTGCAGAAACCACTAAGACAGCGTTTCCCAATCCCAGTCCTCACGTGTCCTTGGATGTCTCTCTTAGTTAACACACCTGATTCAGATAACCAGCTCGTTAGAAGAGAGCTACGTGCATCAACTGTCTTCTGATTGATATGAGCCCTACACCGTGTTCATTGCTCCCTACTCCCTGAGCAGGGGAAATCCGTTGAAGTTTACTTCACTTCAGAACATTCATTCATTTGCGCTGCGCCGCTACCTGCAGCGTCTTCACACACAGACGAGTGGACATCATATACCTTTGTAAATAAATACAATTTAAATTCACGTTTTGCACACTTTAATGACATTTGAATGGAACATATACACTCGTTTCGAACTGGAATCATGGTGGAATATCCGATGATGTCCACTTCACAGAGGAGCGTCTCGCTGCAGCACACAAGATCCAGGGGGCGTGGTTGGATCCAGATCCAACTCCTCCCACCTTACATGTACCTAAACTTACCCATATAGTTTAATAATTTGGAATAATAGGTTTGTAGATACCATTTGGTTTTATGTTTGTTATCTAAAGCATATTGCATAATAATACACACACACACACGCACACATATATGTGTGTGTATATATATATATGTGATATATATAGTGGTGGCCAAAATTATTAGGTCTCTTGAAGCATTTTGGAGACGTTGACACAGTTCTGGTGGATTTACTCTGTCTCAGTTTGTTCTGTTTCTTCATGTCATTCCAGACAGACTGGATTATGGAGAGATCAGATCTCTTTGTGGAGCGCTGGCTGTTGCCAGACTCCTTGTGGAAACAAAAATCTCACTGGATTATTACAATTAATGGCACAATGAATGTTTGGAAATGTAAACTGATATTTCCTACTGACACACTACAGCAAAAGATAGAAATAACTGACTCAGAACCATTTTTAGCTGGTGAAAATACCAGGGTCCTAATAATTTTGGCCACCTCTCTCTCTCTCTCTCTCTCTCTCTCTCTCTCTCTATCTGTTTATCTATCTATATATATAATATAAAATTAATTTATTAATAAATCTGTGTAATCATCTACCTTGAAGATTGACTCTGCCTGGGAGAATAGTTGAAGATGGCCGGGAAAAAGCTTCATTCGATATTGATAAAGGTAACAATCACTCCCTGTTATTGTTTCTTCTGCAGCTGTCTTAGAAAACCCATGCTGCCTTTTTTTTTAACCACTCAGTACTTCAGTCCTAGCCATTTTTTAAGACAAAACATGAACAAGCTTCAGCAGAAGCAGCAAAATTGACCTCGTCTTTTGAAAATCAATTTCTTCAAAGGTTCCCCTCTGTCTTTCCTTACTAAATTCTACTTAAGGTCTAAGGCAAATCGAACATAGAAATTAAGGACTAGTAGATGTAGATAGCTGTATTGCCTGAGTGAAATGTCAGTATTTCATAACAATTCTGTGTTACAAAGAACTGCTGTGCAGTTTTAGAGCAGTTATTGTCATTATCATAATTATATCTAAAAAAAAGTATAGTGTGGGACAGAACAAGATAAAGGACGCCCTTATTAAGCAATTATGCTTTAAATGACAAGATTTAAACTTGTACAGGGCAACATACATTCATTTGGTTTTTGACTAACAGTATATACAGGGCAAAAGCACTATTCATTATAATGCCTAGGAACAATAATATTTAGAATCGGCTATGGATGGAGTTTGCGTTAAACTGGTTTTGGTAAAAATCATACAGACAGGATACAGTATACCAACCAAAAGTACATCTTTACGAAAATAAATAATTAAAAGATAAATTATTAAGGAATTTAAGGCATGCGTTTTCTTACAGTTCCCATGGAATTGATTGCTAGGTTATTTTTGTATTATTATTATTGTTTATACATGTCTATGATTTTTACCATTTCCACAGTAGTTCAGGCTGTCAAACTGCTCTCCAAATAGCGTGAAGATTTCCAGTTGCTTAGTAATGGCCACAGGATCCTGTTCCTGACATCTCGTTGGCCCCGTTTCAGCGTGTCTACTTTGATCGACAGCCAGTGAATAATTTAGCAGTAGTCTATCATAAAGATCACCTAACTGTGTTCTGTGTTTACAGAGAGTAACAAGTAATTATTAATCATTCACAAATCTGGAATGACTACAGTCTAAGCAATTATTGTCATTTTAACATAACACCGTTTTAATCTTTCTAGTGGGTCTAAAATTATAGGTTGTTTAATGCAAGGTTGTCTCAAGCACAGACTTTGAGATTGTAACCATTCGGCATGTAATCTGTGGAATATAATCCCTCTGCTTTTTTGCCCCAACAATTTTGTTTTTTCCACAAATTCCTGTTTACATAAGAAAACACAGTCAAAGATCAGAAATCATTATGATGGATTAACAATTAGCACACTGTCACACACCAGATATTGTGCGCATGTGAGAAGCATAGGTTTGAGAGAGAGAGAGAGAATGAGAATGAGAATGAGCTTTATTGGCCAAGTATGTCTGCACATACGAGGAATTTGTTGTAGTGACAGAAGCTCTACAGTGCAACAGAAAGACAGCAGCAGGACAGGACACAGATAATAAAAGAATAGTAAACAAATATACAAATAGGCAATGTACAAAACAGCAAAACACAATATATAATATAGACAATTGTGTGTGTGCAGGTCTGATATGTGCAAATATGTGCAAATGTGCGCAAATATATTAGACAAATGTGTGTACAGGTCTGATATGTGCAAATATGAAATGGAAAGAAGAAGAAGAAAAAAAGTTGTGAGTTGGAGTTGTTAGTTTCCTTCTCATAATTTTCCATCCTCACTCTCACTCTGTGTATCTTCAGTAAAATAAAATAATAAAAAGAGGAGTTAGAGGAACAGATCACCCAAAAGTGAAAATTCAGTATGAATTCTACTTTTACTGTGATGCTCAAAAGAAGATATTTTGATGAATGTTTGCAACCAAACAGTTTTGGTGAACATTGAATTTTATTGCATGGGAAAAACGCGAAGCCGTTTATCAAATCTTTTATGTTCCTCAGAAAAACAGAAATTCATACAGGTTTGGAACAACCTGAGTAAATGACAACAGAGTTGTAGTTTTTGGTTGAACTATATCTTTAAACAATAGAAATACCTGCTAAAAAAAGTTGTCCTTAACGTGTTTAAGCTGGGCTTAGATGGTTCAAGATTGTCTTTCAACCCGGCCCAACTGCTTTTATCTGGTTTAGCTAGGCAGCCAGCTCGTCTAGCTGAAAACAGCCCAAGTATGTCCAACCAGCAAACCAGCTTTGTTCAAATGTTATTTGTTTTCAGTAATGGGAATAATGAACATGGAGATCCTCTCTTTCTTTCTCTCTCTTGCTGTCTTTCTTTCTGCAGAGCAGACTTAATTATAGCAAAGAATTCTCACATTTAATCAGTCGGTTGAGCTGTCAGCATCATAACGACCCATCTCACCGATTCCATCACTCTCTTCTTTCTTTATTATGATACACCTTCACTTTGATTATACTCACTCGCTCTCTTTTGTGCAGTGCTTATCAATCTTTCATTCAGAAAGAAACAGCAGAAGCAGCGCTGTGATTGTGTCTGACCGATCTGCCGTAGTCCCGACATGTCTTTTAATGAGCTGCCTATTAGCGCTTTTAATTATACCTAATGGCCACGGGATCCTCTGCTTGACATCTCATTGGCCTCGTTTCAACGCCTTGACTTTGATCGACAGCCAGTGAATAATTTAGCAGTCGTCTATCATAAAGTACCTCTAATTGCTTTCTGTGTTTACATAAGAAATTATAAATCATTCACAAATCTGTAAAGACTATAATCAAGGCAATTATTGTCATTTTAAGGGTGATGTGTGCATTTTTAATGGTTAAAATATTTTCTCCTGTCGCAGCTTAATAGGTAGAGACAACTATAAGTAAGCCACATGTAGGCTGATTTCCCAGAAAAGAGTAAATATTGTGGCTGCTTTCAAAACATTCCTCTGTTTGTTTAAGAATCCCGACCAGACCTACACAGCAACAGTGGCTTAACCAATGGCGTGACTTTGGGGTGGGACTATCTGTTTGCTAGACCAATGGCAGCTGGGGAGAGTGTTTTTCTGTTCTGTTCTATTTTCCATTTTCTATTTTTCTTCTGTTAAACACAAAGGATGGTATTTTAAAGAATGTTGTTTTGTACACCACAGACTTTCATTGTATGGACAAAAAAATATCTTTTGCATTCCACAGAAGAAATAACTGATTTTTATTTTTATTTTTGGGTGAACTGTCACTTTAAAGTTGTGATGTAACTGAAATATCAACAGATCTGTTCTTCCATATTTTGACAAACATCTGTGTGAAAAAAAAAAACTGGGGAGGTCAGGTATTTGATTCAGTCCACCAGCTACTGATTGGATGGAGAGAGATGACACTTTGGTCAAAAAGAGTTGTGAATGTGAATATGAAATGAAATATGCATGGAAGAATCCACAATATAATGAATTTCTATTTCATGCCGACTTTGAGTTCATTTTTTTGTGTCCTACTGTTTTGTTTCAATGCCTGTGCAATATGTAAAGTTGCTTGCCTAATGAGCTATTTAGCGATTTAAAGGCAAAGCGGATCATTTCTGCACCATTATCATTGGAACCAAACAGAATTGCAGAAAAAAATGAGTTTCTGTCAAACTTCCTTTCTGGAGTGCACGTACAGACCAAAGACAAGCAAAGAATAGACACTCTTGGTCCAGACTTGGTCCAGTACATACAGGTAACCTCACCTAGTAATGCCCTAAAAAGAACAACCTAGTAACCCTAAAACAATGCTTTAACAATCATTCAGAACGCATTCAGAAACTGCATTGCAGCATCTTAGTATAATGCAATCATTTAGTTGATTGCATAATACTTAGTATTCTCCAATCATGTAGCCCTCTTGAACCCTTTTCTTAAAAATGACTGCAAGCTCACATTCAGATCGGCCTCCAGCCAATCAACAACTGATAGATTGAACTCCATCCTAATTTTTTTTTCTTTTTCAGTAATCAGTTTCACTCAAATGTATGTCACAAAACAGTATAAATGATTTGTCTCTATGTTACATGACTTTAAGTATGCGTGTCTGTATCAGGCCTCTTCACGCTGCATGTCCCTAAAGAGACGGCCGGACAGCACTTTGAGGGGTTGGAGATGCTCACCAGTCTCCTGGCTCCTAAGGGATCAAGGTCAGCCAAACCACTGGTGGAGGACACAGGTGAGGTTTAATTCTCCCTTGGGTATGAAAAGCTGATCATCTTCCAGCATGTTCCACTCATTCTGTATTCACTGAACCCCCTCTCTGTTGGCGTTCTTTCAGAAGCCTGTGGTGGAGGATGTGAGGAGGAAGATGAAGAGGAGGAGTTTGATTGGCAGATAGAACAGGAGGTTTACACTGAAACCCCAGCAGAGACGCTGAAAGAATACCACAAGTATGGCTTTGGAAACCTTAGGTCTGGAGTCTTCACCAGACTGCAAGTAAGAACATCTGTCCCTGATGAGACTATAGACATGGTCTTTTTACAAAGTTTTTGATTAAGATGACACAAGACATATTGAAAAATAAATGACTTGGAGTTGTTGTGGACAACTCATTGTTTTGCTTTGTGTCAATCAGGAGGAGCTGAATGAGGTGATTGATGTGAAGGATCCTGACAATACTGCTCCTGAGCTCAGGAGACGCAATCGACTAGACGCAGAGACCACAATATTTTGTGCTGACCATTACATGTAAGTCCACTGTTAAATGTCTGTTCCTGTACTGAATTTAATCACATTTGTCTACAGTTAAAAGAACATTTAAAACATTATTTCATTTCACATCTTGCACATGACAGAACATCCACACATTTTTTCTTGATGCAGGGTGAACTTGTATGAGGACGAGGAGGAGATCAGAAACCTGCTGAAGTTTAAACCGTGGTGGAGAGAACTGAGCTCGGACCCTTCGACACACTCCGACACCTGTGAGACCTTTACCTCCTCAGATTCAATATATCGCTTTGTTCTGTCTTTAGAGAGTAAAGTTAAACTCCCCAAATGTATTTACACATTCAGTGCATAATTATCGCTTTGTCTTGTGTGTCTCTCTCTGTGGGTCTGGATGAAGAATTAGGTCGGGTTTAGTTAAGGTCGCCAAGTTTACAATGTAAAATGGAATATTTCCAGAAGTGCTGTTCCTAGTGTCTGCCAGCAGGTGGCGCGCCTTTGCCGGAAACTGATCATCTTGGGACCCTGATATTAGACTAACGACAGTGTCGTGTTTTCACGTTGCACATAGGAGGAGATTTGAAGCTATTTGTAGCCTCGCACTGATTTAACACTCATACTTTTACTCTTTGGGAGATTTATATGTGTTTTTGTCATTGTTTTATAACTGCTGAGTCATACTGATGAGGCTGTGTGAGTCACAGAGTTAGTTTAGTCAGCGAGGTACAAACCACCTCTCAGCCCACTTTTGTGCCCACAAAGCAGCTTGTGCTCTTTCTATCTATCTATCTATCTATCTATCTATCTATCTATCTATCTATCTATCTATCACTTTTCTATCCATCATTATATCTCTGTCATTCTGTTTTTTGTCTGGTCTGTCTATCGTTATGTTGTTCTGTCTGTCGTTTTGTCTATCTGTGTTTCTTTGTCTAGCGTTCTGTCATTTTGTCTGTCTATCTGTTCCTTTTTTTCTTATTTCTTCAATCCGTCTGTCTTTTTCTTTCTGTCTATCTTAGCTCTATTTTTTTATCTAGCTATATAGCTATCGTTTTGTCTGTCTGTCTCTTTCTTTCTTGGCACATCTGTTGTAATAGTACAATCTCTGAAAAACTTATCTGGCACCTTTAAAGTTGCATGGAATATTGACGTGTGTGAGACGTGTGTGATAAAGCGGCACAGACATGGACAGCCCGAGAAGCGATTGTGTCCCATACCAGCATGTTCTTTATCATTAGAGTAGTGTGCTAATTCCTCAGTGCCCGATTACAGAATGAGGAAATTACTCTGAGCTGCGAGCATATGTTGGTGCAGGGGGGACGGGGGGTTACACAGCTGGTCCTATCACAGAAGAAGAAGATGGAGAAGGATTAAACAGAGGGAGATGGAGATATTTCAAGATATGCATTCCGTTCTGTGCTGTCAATCAATCAAATAACATTGTGCAGCTACTTAGCACACAGGCGCTTCTATACGACTGTATATTTAGTGTTCTCATCAGTATGCTGAATGCATGGAGCACATTAATTGTTGCTAATTGCTTGGACAGACCATCCTGAACATCCTGAGTGAAGTGCACACAAATCGGTGCCAATATATCTACTCCTCACTGTTTTCTAAGTTTTTCCTGATTGGATATGGCTCATTAAGCCATTAAAGTTAATTAGGGCCTTCGCTCTTTGGGTATTAGGATGAGCTTGTTCGTTTTTCAGTATCGTTTAGCTATCATTAGATATGAGAAACCAGGTAGGCTTTATTTCATTGTAATGGTTTGAGATTAATGGTTGAATGTCCACAACCTACTCTCACCACTGAAATCCATGACTAGTCGACAAAGAACCATCTTATACATTGTGCCACACAGTAGTGCCAAGGGGATTTCAAGTGTAATTTTCAAAAGAATAATTTAACTATTTCCCTCTGCTCATGTTTTATCACCCCCAGGACACCAAGTTAGCCATGATTTCCACTGTGGCCCTGACTGAGATCACACACACATAAAAACATGTTCTGTTTACTGCCTGAGATTCTAATTCAAGATTTCTGCTTCTTCCTTGTCTTCTCCCTTTATTTTGTGTGGGTGTGCTTGCCTTCCCATGTGTATCGGGTACCTTCACACTCTAGGTCCCAATGGAGATGACAGCCTCACCGTATGTGTTTATGCATGTATGCACTTCATTATTCCACTCCCCCATCTCACTCCAATAGCTGCTTGTGTTAGTGGTCTGGGCACCTGTGTGGTGTCAGATGTTGTTTTTGCAGATTTTGCCATTGAATGAATGACAAATTATAATGCATTCCGTAAAAGAAGGCTGTTATAGCCCCAACGAGCCATTGCCAGTATTTGTACATTAAAAATGTGTAAGTAAACTAAAAAAAAAGACTCCTCTTAAAGGGAAAAATAAAAAGGTAACTGTGAGAAAGTTATACTGTAGAGAAATAGTCTGTTTGTTAGATATTAAGTTAATGAGATATAAAATATTTAAAGATAAATAAAGTCGCACTTACCTATTTATTTATTAATCTGAAGCTGAAATAGGCTTCCATAGCCTTTTGTCATTCAAAACCCCAGATTTTTTTTTTTCTTTGGAGTGCAGTAATTATCTAGCAGAATGTCCAGGCTGCTCTTTTTGATCATTACAAAGGTTGGTTGGCACTTAAGTCTTTTATTAAAATCAAAGCAGGAGATAAAATAGACAAAAATTTTCTGCCTTCATCAGTGTAACAATTCTTTGTTTCTCAGTGATTATACAACAGACGACATACATCAGGTGATTATAATGAATGAATCAATCCACAGACTCCACTTTTGATAAAACAAAAGTGGATGGTGACCAACGTTAGTGCTCTTTTCCTTTGTATCATGCTGTGTAATCCTCCTGAATATCTTTGTGTGAGGTACAAGGCAATATTTAACTCCTCATTCACTGACACTGACATATGTTCAAATCGGGCATGTTCACAATACATGAGAGCTTTTTTGTTCACATTCAGCCAGAAATGCAATTCACTCAACACCAGAAGAGGAGGAGGTGAAGATACTTAAGTGGTTCTCGTTTGTATTGTCAATATAGCAGCTTTGAAATAAGACAAGTTTACCTTTCACGTACACTACCATTCAGCTACCGTTAGAATGATTTCTGAAGGATCATTTGACACTGAAGACTTGAGTAATGGCTGTTGAATATTCCACTTTGCCATTTCAGGAATGAATTACATTTTAAAATATATTAATATAGATATCAGTTCTTTAAAATTATAGTGATAATTCACAGAATTACTGTATTTTTGATCAAATAAATGCAGCCTTGGTTTCAACTGTGTATATTCATATATGGCATGTCGAGATGTGTCACACTAGGTTTTTCTTTAATGCGTTTTTTTGGTTTTCATTTCTGTTGTGACCAAATCTGAATATGCACATATTCATATCGCACAGCTGAGATTTGAATCAGTGAATAATGAATTCAATTTTAGTCTGTTTCTCACATAAATCTATCGTATGCTTCAGCAAATTTGGATATACTGCACAATTTTGCTTTTATTTACTTTTTACTCTTTTTATCTACTTTGGTCTTTGGTGCTTGGTTTTTTTTTTGTTTTTTTTTTTTTTTTTTTTTTTTTTTTTTTTTTTGGATCTCTACAACCCAACTACCCTACAGGTTTAGAATGAGGGTGAGTAAATGATGATAGTTATTTATTTATTTATTTATTTTTGGATGAACTGTTTCTTTAAAACACCAATTTTTTATATAGATGGAACGGTTTTGAAGTCTTTATCCTACCATATAACAGTTGCACAAATTCTAAGAGTTCCTTCATAAACAACAAAGAAACAAAAACAAAATCTGTAATTGGTGACAGAAACAGTTTAATATAAAGATAAGACGAAAGCTGGGGTGGAGCTGAAATCCCTCCTCAGCTCCTGGTTTTGGTCTCGCAGGAGTCAGTGTTTCCTGCCAGGTGGAGGCAGCTGTGTTAGAGGGTAAATCAGGTAGAGAGAGAGAAAAAAAGGGGGAGCTGTTCAGTCGTCATGTCGCTGGAATCCAGCAGCTCCCAACAGAGCCAGAACTCGACCTCTGCCAGCACTAGCTTTAAGTGTGTGTGTATATGGACATGCAAGCATGCACACGAGGGGCTCTATCAGGGGCAGTGCTGCAGCCAAGAAGGGGATCACTTTCAGCTGCTACTAAAGTGCTGACTTGCCCTTTCTCTATTTCTCTCTCTCTCTCGCTGCCCTGCCATCGACTCCTTCCTCCCTGGTGCAGTATCAAGTCAGTTTAGGGCATCAATCAAGCTTTGTAACTTTGCTCTTCCCGTGCGGTCCTATGCTTCAAAAGCCTCATCTCCGACTCTGATTTAAAAATAATTACGTTGAACATGCTTTTGTTTCTTAAAGCTCTCCGCAGAGCAGAGACATCCATCATTCCCTGCTGGAGCCCTGTGTTTATACTTGTTTTTCGGGGAGAATTTGTTAGAGATTGACTTTGACTGTACCTCCCTGAGATAACTTGATAAACAGCACTGAATGTCTCTCTTTCTCTCTGTACTTCCAGCAATAACTTTCACAGAAGAAGAAAAAGAGCAGATGAGGAAATTCACAAACCGTTCTTACTTGCTGGATAAGAAAGCACGCTTCCACTCCTGGCTCGGTTTGGTGGACATCGTTCTCGCGTATGTCTATGATGTGCGCACTACAGAGGGAGAGCACAATGTAAGTGTACGCTTGTTCGCCACAGACATTTCTGTGCTAGTAAGTGGGTTTGGCATGCAAGTCCTGGCATTTTCACGTGCACCAAAGCTCCAGGAAGTTCCTGTAATGTTTTCCAGACAGTCCCGAGAATCTCTTTGGAGGCCACTGCACATGGTAGTGATTGTAAAAATAAGTTTGAAAAATATGAAAATCATGGTTATGTTTTAAAACACCGCTTCTGAAGCTGAAGTACTAGAATGTTGCAAGGGCTTCGGTTGTGAAGCGCTCTGCTGAATTGACTCCAAAGCTTTCAACATATGTTAAATGTACAGTCAAAATCTGGGCTTTGGTTCAATCATGATAGCTAGAGAACATATCAAACCTTCTTAAAACATTCTCTTGTCTAAAGTGATAAATTTAGCCTTGGAGCTGTGGCTTGGTGGTTGGCGCTTGTGCTCACTGAGCCATGGTGCTCATGTGACTGACGTGAGTTTGAATCCAGAAACATTTACCCCTCTTTTCATCATCAATTCTTGTTCTTTCACCCCTTTTGACTGAATTAAAATTGACCAAATAGGGATACACAATATTATGTTTCTAACAGATACCACAAAATATAGTTTTAAATGTATAAATATATGTAATTAGTGTCAGATTTAAAAAAAAAATGTTTTGAAAGAAGTCTCTTATGCACACCAGAAGGCTGTATTTTTTTTTTTAATTAAACACACAGTAAAAACAGTAGTATTTTGGAATATTTTTACAATTTAAAATAGCAGTTTTTTACTATTTTAGTTGTTTAGTGGCACGACTGGTCTTCAGCGAGCCCAAAAGAGCCCATGTTACACCTCTCTTTATCTCCTTGCACTGGCTACCGGTTGCGGCTCGCATCAAGTTCAAGACATTGATGCTTGCATACAGAACAACCACAGGCTCAGCACCCGCCTACTTCCACTCACTATTACGAATCTACATCCCCTCCAGAAATCTGAGATCCGCTAGTGAGCGATGCCTCATGGTACCATCACAGAGAGGCACAAAATCACTTTCCAGAACATTTTCATTCACCGTTCCTGGCTGGTGGAACGATCTTCCCACCCCAATCCGGAATGCTGATTCACTGACAATTTTCAAGCGACAGCTGAAAACTCATTTCTTTCAACATTATTTGATTTCATCCTAAATTTAAAAAAAAAATAAAAAATTGTCTTTCTCTTTATTTATTCCTTCCCTTTCTAGCTTGTACTTGTATGGAACAAGGCCTGAAACTTGGTATTATGAGCACTTCCTGTGTTTGTTTGCCTCCTTAAGATGAATCGCTTTATGTATTCCCCAATTGTAAGTCGCTTTGGATAAAAGCATCTGCAAAATGACTAAATGTAAATGTAAAATGTAATTTATTCCTGTTATGGCAATAGTGAATTTTCAGCATGAATTTTCAGCGTCACTTGATCCTTCAAGAATTATTCTAATATGTTGATTTGGTGCTCAGAAAACATTTATTATTAAACAGATGTACTGCTTAATATTTTTGTGGAAACCGTGATACATTTTTTCAGGATTATTTGATGAATAGAAAGTTCAAGTTGCTGTGGGAAAAATTAAAATAATCTGTAATATTTGCTAATAACCGATGCTGTACTGATACATTATGCATCCAGAGACAAAAATGCCAAAAATAAAATGAAAAAAGGAATTTTAGTTTGTTTGTGACGTCATTGCATTCCCAGCAGTGGTCAGTATTATAGAATATGCTGAATTTTATGCAACATGAAGGGTAAGTGTGTGTCATAGTTATATGACCAGCTTTGTATAGTCTGTGTTGTATAGCGTCTGACATCAGTAGAGTTGAGTTGTGTTTAGTGTACACAGCATGATTGATTACAGTATTGACTGATGTTGTTGTGATTTGCAGGTAGAGTCAGCCTGGACCATCAGGAAGCTCAGCGGTACTCTCAGCTGGCTGGAGGTATGTGGTACATTTAGCACCTTAACAAAATGTGACATGGCCTTGAATGCACAAACAAATGAATGAATGAGCGAGTGATTTTAACTTATGGAGACTCGGGCTTTTTTCGCATGAGTTGTTTTTCAGATCCGATCTTTAGGACTGACTGTCTGCATTGCTGTTCTGCATGTGATTAAATCTGATCTGTTTGTTCAAACAGTGTAGTCAATA
This sequence comes from Tor tambroides, assembly GCA_021397915.2. Classification (NCBI taxonomy): domain Eukaryota; kingdom Metazoa; phylum Chordata; class Actinopteri; order Cypriniformes; family Cyprinidae; genus Tor; species Tor tambroides. The sequence continues at coordinate 25,030 of JAFVLL020014958.1, read as the reverse complement.
TCCGGTGTATCTACTTCAGTTGCTATAGCAATAATGTAAGCATCTCACAATGCCAAAAGACTTTCTCATACTACAAGTGAGAGTAGCTGTCACTGTGGAAAGAAAGGTTGAAAAATATGGAAATTGTGCCTCTGCTCATGTCTATCATGCTGAACTCAAGGCATTTTTACACATTCAGATTTTACACATGCATGGAGATACCGCCGACTTGTTCATTCGTTCATGATTGTCAACATAATGAATGCCACAGTTTATGTCACAGTGTTGTTAACGATCATTTTTGGTCATTTAAATATGGCTGAAGTAAAATAAATTGTAGACATTAGATGGAAAATTTAAAGTTGAAGTACTAAAATTACTAAAACAAACTGAAATAAAACTAAATTAAAGCTAAACAGAAATATAAAAAATGACAAAAGCACATCAAATTACTAAAACTAAAATAAAAAGAAAACTTAAAAATATTAAAACAAAGCAATTCAAAATATGAAAAAAATATATTACAATTCAAATCATGTAAATACTACTAAAATAACACTGGTTTGTTATGTAAGAAACTAGAAAGGGAGTGTTTTCAGACGCAGCTCCAAAAAGTATTGTAGACTTTAATGACGTTACTTGTGCTTAACATCCTAAATCCTGCTGCCTGCCTGAACAAAGCCTAAAATAAGGGTATGGAGTGTTCTGATTACGTTACATAAGACATAGTCTTCCTCTGATGGATTCTCCCTTTTGAAGCCACTGCTGACATTGTAATACATGCAGATTACTAGATTATGCCACTGCCCATCTGAAAGCTTAGCAACTTTAAAGTTATTCTATTCTTAACATGTATCCTAACCAGAAGCAACAAAAATAGTTTCCAACACCCATTAATTTGTTTAAATATAAACATGCTGTGCAACGGAACCAAAAGAACAAGCAATCACAAGACATCTGTGTAATATACAGCTAGGTGGAGTTTTACTGTTTTGGAACAAACATATCCTGCAAATCGGGTCACAAGGTACCACCCTTGCAACCTGAGAGACATTCAGCAATGCAACCGTAACCAATCACAATATTAAAAAAGGACTCTTTTAAAGTTCACAAATGTTCCAGTAACATGTTTTCACGAATGATCATTGTCTCTCCTGAGTTCTCGATTACTCCTGCTTATCAGTAGTTTGCATAAACTTGCGTGTGTGTATGGTGAAATGTAGCAGACAGGCATTTACATTTCACCATCCGCATAATGCATCCTGTGCCAAAGTTGACGCCATAACGAGAGACAAATTCAGCCTTAAACTGCTTGCGTGTGGTTTGAGTGAGAGCTCCAAAACCTTGTGTGCGTGTGTGTACGTGTGTGTACGTGTATCCTGACTCCTGGGGCGGCAGCAGTCCCTAATCCCCCATATTTCCACCGCGAGTGTGACAATGAGGACGTGTAACCCGACACCTCTCCCAGCTCAGAGCGCTGAGAGCCAGCACTCCACTGCAATACTGATAATGGAAGGGTGGTAATGACATCCTCCAACTGCCTGCTCTCTCTCTCTCACATACACAGCACAAACTCTCTGCCCCCTCATTGTCTCGTTCACTGTTTCCTTTTTAGTGCTTGCAAAGCAGCGCTACATTGATATTCTTCAAACATTCATGTTAGGAGTTTTTTCTTAACCTTTGACCTTAAGTATTAAACTTCTGCGACTAATTCAGCCTGAATGGCTCAAAGTACAGGCTCAAAATTGGATTTGTTGATCATTTCAGCTTTGTGTGTTCTGTGTTTTTAGTTTGTGACTCATGAAATTATATGAAGGCTTTATGTGAGAAACAGACCATTTTTCTTATTTACTGAACAATCTTGACATCTGGCCTAGTTCTCCTTCAGAGTTCTTAAAAACTTTGTGAATTTTGAGTCTTTTCTTGAGTTCTTTTCAATGTACTGGTTGCTCCAGTGCACAAAACCATACTGAATTATTTGTTGACAAATTAGACTCATTTGTCTCTATGGTTCTTGTCAGTACTTTAAAAAAAAAAGTTATTATTAAATTAATATTGTATATATTTTTGCCCACTTTTTGTTTTTTCTTGTTCAAACCATATGAATTGTTCAGTTTAATTTAATTTAATCAGTTGTTTAATAAAAAAACTTTTTTTCTGTGAATTGGTTGATCCAGTTCATAAAGTCAGGCTGAATGAAAGCCTTCAGTCAAGACTGTTCTGGTTCTCTCACTGAGATCTGACAAAATGTGATGAGGAAATGATGATAGAAATATTTCTAATATTTGTATAAGAAATTACAATAGGTTATTATTCTTGCAGTTATTTGCATACTAACTTATTGCTCTTTTCATTCTCGCATTTTTTTAACCATTTAAAGCTTCCTTCATTCTGCAAAGATGCTGTTGCGTTGTGTGACGATTCTTGTGCACAGCCAATAGAACGCAAGACACCCCTTTCATTTATGCAGAACAAAGACTTGAAACCGAAGAGTCCTAAAACCTCAACTCTATTCTTTAGCTATCTTGCAAGCACTGGTATTTCCTTCAGGAAATGCTAATGGAGTTTCTCCTCAACACCCTATCATTGTCTCCTACTCTCTTTCTCTTTCTCTCTCAATCTCCTTCATTTCTCTTCCTCTCCCACCCTCTGTTTTGCCTAACCACTGTAAACCCCCGGCCGGCAGTGCTCGGTGAGCCGCCCCCCTCAGCAGGCTTATTTACACCAGTGTTTAATAGCCTGGGGGAGTGCATGAGCTATGATGACATGCTAGAATGACTCCGGGTGCATTCTTAACAAGCTGCTGAGAGAATAGCAGAGGGGAGGGAGAGTGGGAGGCTGGAAAACGCAAAGAGAAAAGGGAGAGAGAGAAAAAAGACGTGTTTTTTTCCCCAAAGCGCTTGTCTGTGGATGCTTAGACTATGAAGAACTCGGAGGCAAGCGATTAAGCACTGTCTACAGTTAAGCACGCCGTTTGCCAAGGTGTTTAAAAGTTGACCTACTATTTACCCTGCTAATAAAACGAGAAGTCGTTGGGAATAATTAGAGCAAATTGCTGTAATTACCAGTGGAGTTAAAAAATGATTGATGTAATATGCGTGGACAGATCTGGAGCGATTTACAGACTATGCTTGTGTGTGTGTGTGTGTGTGTGTGTGTGTGTGTGTGTTACAGACGTATCACTCTGTACAAGATGTGCTGGTGTCTTTCGGCAGGAGGACATTGTGCTACCCGCTCTATCGGCACTTCTCCCTGATCACAAGAGCTGTGAAAGACGTTGCTTGCATTTTTCAGTCTGGTGAGTTCTGTCTCTCTTTCTTTACCTCCCGGTTAAGCCCAGACCTTTTAGCCATTTCCAAGCCACCAAGGGATCAGGCTGAGGGTCAAGACTAAATGTGTGACCTGTTCCTCGCCTGATAAACCCTGCAGTGCTTCCACCTCATTACCAGAATCCCTGCTGCCACCACAATGAAAGCAAGCATATCTCTTTCAACTTCAATGGGGGAAGGTTTCTTAAAATGATCCGATTAACATTTATTTGTCAGTTCTGGAAATATTCAGAAAAACAACACTTAAAGTCAACAAGAAATCAAAATGGACCTCTTTACTTTAATACATGTTTCTGATCTTCGCAATCTTTAAATTTTAATAAGCAGTAACCAAAAAGCTAGTTTAGACTACTGTTAGATATGTTATTTTTGTTACTGATATATGTTTTAATCTCTAAGATAAAAAAGAGGTTTTAACATTGGCATACATTGAGATATTCTTGAGAATGAACCTGACCTTCAACCTTCATGTCCTGATCAAAAATCCTTCTCCAAAATAAATGTGTAAAATGGCCAGAGAGTGTATCTCGAATATTGAAAGCTCAAAAGTGATTTTAATTTATTTGTATTAATCTATTTCATTATTTATGTATTTAATAAAAACTAAATTCAAAATTGGAAATATAAGATTAAAATATAAAACTATTCAAAACAAGTCTTAAATCTTATTCAGTTTTGCTTCTCAAGTGAATTTATCTGATTTTAGGGATATTTAGATATTTTTACTGTTTTTTTTTTTTTCTTGGTTAATCTCAGAAATACGTCACTTTACTGAAGTGTGAGCTGCGAATGCTATTTCATGTTGACTTTAAGGGACTAATGAGAACAAGAGCTTGACAGGCAACCTATATTTACCCACAGCAGACAGAGCTGCTCACTCGGGACCAAATTTAACACGACGCTCACCAACCCTCCCTGAACAGCGGGGTGCTTTGGTAAAAGACGTTTTCCATGACAGGAAAGTCAACAGATTGGTCATGTCTTGGTGTGCTTAGTCTTGCTGTTCTGTCAGCGTAAGTGGGAGGGAGGTTAAGAAGGAGGGAATCCGAGAGGGATGTCTCCTCACTTCTGAAGAAATCAGCAATTCTGCAGAGTAGACACTGTTGGCTTTGATATCTCTGAGAGAGGAACAACCTTTAAATCAAAGAAGCCATCTGTAGGAGAGACAGAAGCGCTGTGTAAACACGTTTTCGGGTTTGTGTGGTGAGATTATCAACACATGTTGATTTTAGTGCTCATAAATAACTGCAATTACAGGTCTTGTTAGATTTGGGATTAGCAGGGTATGGTTGATTGCGAAGTTAAGTCAGAAGAGAGACTAGATGACAGAACAAGATTAGATAAGCAAAATCAAACCTCACCGATCACAGGTTCATGTCAGGTACTGACAGCTTCCTCCGCGGACAAAAAAAAAATGTACTCATGGAAGATTCCATAAAGGCAATGTGAAACAGTGTTTCAATCCCTTTTAGGCCCATAAAAGGTTATTCAGTGAAGAAATTCAGTGTTCGTCCAACAGGAACTGATTGAATCATGACAGGTGGTTGAAAAAGGAGGGGACTTGGTGACGTTAGCTGGAAAATCTTTTCAGAGGTGGGCTAAAAACCTATTCTTTAATGGAAAATTACAAATATGATTTTTTTTTCCCCTTAGGAAAATGGTCCACCACTGTATCTTTCACAGTGAGACCAGGAATGTATTAAGAAAGGAGCATCAGTTTAGATTTAATGTTGACTCCAAAGACCAGATAAAAACCAAAATCAACACTATTTACTTTCATGATGAATGTTGCTAGTCTTCTAAATACATTACTCTAATAGAAGGATTTCATAATCCTTCATCAAAATGTGAAATTTTCTCAGAAACAATTTAACTAAGAAAATGTAACTAACTAAACCTTACAACAAAGTAACCTAATTCACATTTCATGTTCATAGTCTTGCATAAGTTGGACAGAATTCAACAATATTCTCTATTTGGCCATAAGACAAACCAGTAGCCCAATCAAGCAAATGATCCAATCAAATAAAGGTGGATAAACTCAAGTCCCACTCTATGATTTCATACTGAATATTCTGTTGCACTTGCAAAAATTTTCACATTACATTGAATGCTTAGAAATTTCATTTCACACTGTCTTTATAAGGTTATATATATAAGGCATTTGAAAACTGGATGTTGATGATAATAAAAGACATGCATACATTTAGATACATAGTTAAAGGGCACCTATTATGCCCCTTTTTACAAGATGTAATATTGGTCTTGGGTCTCCCCAGAATGTGTCTGTGAAGTTTCAGCTCAAAATACCCCACAGATCAAACATTTGGAAAATGTCACTTTTGCGGTGTGTCTAAAAAAGAGCTGTTTTGGTTTGTATCACTTTAAATGCAAATGAGCTGCATATTCCCACCCCTTCTCTGCTTTGCATATGTACAGCAATAAACGGCTGGTAGAAGCAACGTGACAGAGCGAGAGAACCGGTATTTAGTCATACATATGGGAAGCCAAATGCACTGAAAGTGGGAAGAAACAGCACGATGTTACAGAGCTCGTGCTGCACTGACCTGCCATCTCCCAAACGGACAGCACAGCGCGAACTAATCTCACAAATGCGGCACTAATGAATTAAAGTACTTCGATAATGTACGCACACAAATACGGTTAAAACGCTAAGCACTGTAACAACATGACATTGACAAAGCAGTCTGGAGTGAAATGATTTGCGCAGACATAAACAAATTTAGGTATATTTCAAGGCGCATTACCTTGAAAAACAGAAGTAATCTGCTGTGTCCTTAGTGGCCAATGTTGGGAGAAATGAAGACTCTAATGTTCAGTCTTACATCCAAACACAGAACACCGGGATTGCTTGCAAGACATTGTTGACGTTACAGCTGCTCAAAGAAAATGGAGGACAGCATACAACCGCTGAGGACGGAAACTATGGCAATGCAGGGCTGTCAATCGGCCGCCGTGGCTGGGTCCTATGCAATGTGACGTCACATTGCTTAGAGAATCAAAACGGGCCTAGTGAGACTGATTTGGTATAATGCGGATTTAAAATGAGGAGTGGGGGGGGGTTATCATTGTTGGGTGGTTGTGTTCACACGCTGCCAACACACATTTATTTCCACCATGTAAAAGTGGATTTTACATAATAGGTGCCCTTTAATGCTCCATTGATCCATGAGGAACAATTCAGTGGACCATGGCACTGCATCGAATACTGTTTACACTGACAGCGGAAGTTTAATTTCCAGTGTAGTTTGGTTTTGGATGTGACAGTTAGAGGTGCAGTTATTAATGTTGAACTCTATGTAAATGAGCAGTAACAAACAATGGAAGAACGCCCCTGTGATCTGCCTGATCAACTATGTAGAAACACCTGCTAGTGACCAGCAGTGCAGTGACTTAGTGATCTCCTGGAATTAAATCACTGTCAATGCGGAACGCTCCATAATTGAGTTGAAATTGTATTTCAGAATAATTGTCTGCCCTTAGAGGTTTTTAAATGTGCCTTGATAGGATCATATCCATCTGCTCTCTGAGGTTTACACTGGTCCTCTTACTCTTCTCCTCAAGCTACAGATTTGTAAACACACCGCTGAGTTGTAATCTTCTCACTGGCATATATTTTCATGCAGAGTCTGTGACATTTCACTCCAGTCTACAATTTGTAGATTTACAACCATCAAAGCCCCGTGTGCAATAAGGCTCCCCTTTAATGAACGGTAACAGCGGTGTGACTCCCTGCGGAAAGCAGACTGCCCTGTCACACCGTGACTCCTGGGTAATTAGTTTGTCAGCGGAACATGAATGGAGGTGTGTGTACTCTAATTTGAGGCACTTCGTTTAAGCAGCAGTGAAAGCAAACAGTTGTAGTTAGTAGGAAAACAAACCCATTAATGATGCTGCACGAGTAAAGTCGTGATGGAAATGCTATCCAGGGGTAAATATTTGAACAGCCCTTTGGCAGCTTGTCTGGTTGTTCTCCGAGAGATCCTCCTAAAGCCAGTGGGCCCTCAAGGAGTTTGAGGAGGGAGACTGTGGGTAACGGCCTAGAAGATGCACTGTGGGCAAATATAAACGCTCGTATATAATCTGAACATTCAGAGGCTTGCCTGCATTTCATTTAACTGCATAGCTTGGATTCGATTTCCGCTTGTTTTGCTCTGCACTGGTATCAGCTTGCCAGTTAGAGCAGTGTTTCCTAACTTTTTGTTGTAGCTACCTCCATAGCCCCATGTTAAATACCCCACATATAAATAAATATTAATCACCCAATAATAAAATGTGATATTCTGTAGTTTTGTCTCATATTCATCTTTTAATCATATTTGTAAATGTCTTGTCTCCACAGCCAACAGAGCAATTTTGTCTTTACTACTCCAATACTTATGGAGGGCACTATATATATATATATATATATATATATATATATACTAGGCTTAATTGCTGGTGTAAATACCCCTTCATAAAAATGTATGTACAGATGGAATTTAATATAACTGTATATTTTAAAATGTGATTTTATTTCAGTGATGTAAAATTGAATTTTCAGCAGTCAAAACTCTAGTCTTCAGTGTCACCTGATCCATCAGAAATCATTTTGACTGATTTGGTGCTTAAGACTGATTTATTATTATCGTATGTTCAAAACAGCTTAATATTTTTGTGCAAGCCATGATCGATCTTTTTTAAGCATTCTTTGACTAGAAAATAAGAAATAGAAATAGTTTGGAACATTATACATTTTTTTATTGTCATTTTTGATCAATTTAGTCAATCAATTTGATCAATTATACATTATATTTGTGTTTCATTATGTTTTATTTGGGGTAGTTGTTTTGATTTGGAAGCAGGTTCATTTTCATGGCATTTTAAAACCCTTTCACATCAGTCAGAGCTTGACTTTTTTTCTTTTTGCCAAGTTTCATCATAGCTTATTGAGATTCATTGTTTTGCTCTGCAGGAATTGTCATCTCTAACCCAACGTGATCAATCTTAAGAAGTACATTGCAGAATTCACGATGATAGATGTAGGCCATTTGATGCAGCATAATTTGATGTCATTGTTCTTTAATGCAATTTTTGCAGCTGTTTCTCGAGGTTAGCTGCTTTGTTCAGTCATGTAAGGGTTTTCCACACAGCTAGCAGTCAGTGTCACGGTTTTGTATGATTAATAAATTGGTGGTTTGAGGCTAAATCTCACCAAGCTTGTCAACAACATATCCAGGTCATATTTCACGCCAAAATCAAAGAAAAAAATGTCTGTTTGATGGACCTGTTATTTGTTTTGCATTTTTACATGATTTTCATGACAAATAAGCACAATTACACTGTCATGAAATTTTATGTTATTAAAATAACAAAAAAATCTTTCTCCACTCAGAAAGTAGCTGTGTATTCTAATGACATAAAATGCTGTGCAAGCAACGTGATAATCACATATATATCATTGTTATATTAGAAGTTTTACCAGTGGCTGAATCTCTTTGTTGTGCTCTTAAAAGTCTGAAATGGAAATAGAACCACATTTCAGGCTCAGATGATTGCTGATTCATGCACTTGACGATTTATTTTTGAAATAAAAAGCACACCTTTGATGTCCATAAAAATGGGTTTCATTTTCTTTCTTTTGACATTTTTGGTGAAATATGACCTAAGCATGTTTTTTAGACAGGCTTCGTGAGATTGTCCATTTAAATATTGGCACCCCGTGGACCTTTACCATCTGTACTTCCAGGGCCTGAATCTAACCTTGTCACCCCATTCCTCTTCTCTCTCTTCTTTACTCTCCTCTCCTCAACTTCTTCCCCTGAGACGCCTGATTGCAGCACATGATTAACTGGCTCAACATGCAATCTAAACCCAGCACACACTGCACCGCACAGTCCCACAGCTGGTCTTCGGAAGAATCCAAAGCTCACTTTTCCTCCACTCTCCCAGGGAGCAGTGAAGGAAAGTAGAAAACCCTTCAATTATAGATGGATGGAGGTCAGAGAAAGAGAGAGAGAGAGGAAGAATGGGGAAAGACAGAGTACGGTTCAAGTTCCTGGAGTTTTTCTTGCATGTCCTGAAGCTGGAAGCCACGACGGCTTCTCCGGGTAAGAGCTCCAGCTTAAATGGGAACCAAATGTTTGTGTAAGGCTTTCCTCGGTGCGAGTGCACTGTTTGTTTTCTGAGGCGGCTGGAATGTCTCTACCGGCTGCCAGGCTATTCTGTGGGCGGCTCGAGAATCCTCACAGCCCTTCTTTCGCTTCATGACTGAGCCCGTTGCATTGCGCTGAGGGGATATTTTTGCACCTTATTTGGGAGACGGGTGTTATGACAACAAATATCATCGCTGTGGCACAGTGCCCTTAAGGTGTTTGTGTGTTTGTGGCTGTGTTTTGTGTGTTGTGGAAGCATCTGCCAGAATAGAAAATACAATCATCTTCTTGAGTGCTCAAAAAGCATCGGCTCAGCACAGTTTCCCCCTTTTGCACCAACAAAAGTTGCACAGATGATCACAAAATGAGCTGTCTTGGCTGCTAAAAAACTTTTATCTGTATTTTTGTCTTGTTTTCTGGTTAAAAAAATCCAAGAATCCTTAAAATAAGACACATTTGCTATTTCCATCTATATCAAACTGTTTTCAGAGAATTTTGTTACCCCATTGGTTTAAGCATAAGCCTCACTAACTTTTCTTAAAGGGGTCATATGATGCGATTCCAAGTTTTCCTTTCTCTTTGGAGTGTTACAAGCTGATTGTGCATAGATAAGATCCCTGAAGTTGCAAAGACGAAAGTCTCAATACCAAAGAGATATTCTTTATCAAAGTTAAGACTCTGCCACGCCCCCCTAAAACAGCTCATTCAAACACACCCCCACATCTCTACGTCACGATGTGGAAATATTTGCATAATGCCGCCCAAATGTTCACACAGAGAAAGAAGCCGTGGTTTCAGTAACCGCAGTAGTGTTGATGCAGCCATGGCAGGGTGACACTGTGTGTTTCTTTATTTGCCCTTCTGAATGTAGATGCATTTAGGAATCATTAAGATTACTTACAACAGAACAGCAACACATTTTATGGACGACCGTTTCGTGAACCTAGGAGAGGAAGTAATTTTGACTTTGCTATGACAATCTGGCGCTTCTGAATCAGCTACTGTAAGTATGTTTTGTTATTAGTTTAAGTATTTGCTAATGACTGTTCAAATGCGGAGTTTTGCACGTCGTGTGTGTGTGTGTGTGAGAGAGAGAGAGAGAGAGACAGGGTCACATCACAGTTGAGTCACCTGTCTTAATCGCGCCTTGTGTGCAAACACATACGAGCTTCATCACTGTCTGTCATGCGACTCTGTTCCCCTTTCGGGCTTTAACTGATGGTAAAACTAAGGACATTATTAACTATCTTTACATTTATTTTGAAAGATGAAGCTCGCGATTATGGTAAGGGGCGTTACATTTCCAATCACAATGCACTGTGCCAGTTGGCCAATCATAGCAGTCTGCGCTTGTCGGAAGGAGGGACTTTGTAGAAAACGACGCGTTTGAGAGAGGCGGGGCATAGAGGACCTACAATAATGTACAGTATTTGAAAAATAAGGTGTTTTTTGAACATTAAAGCATGTCAACATATTCTGTTACACCAAATGCACAAAATAATGATCTTTAAAAAAGTATCATATGACCCCTTTAAATTTATGCTTAAAACAAGAAAAAGGCTTATTTACTGCTTGTTTCCTTTGTTACAGGGAAGGCTTGTGTCCTGAAGTGTCTGCTGGCCATCCATAAGATCTTCCGGGAGAACGATCCAGCCTATATCCTCAATGACCTCTACATCACAGACTACTGCATCTGGATCCAGAGGGTCAAGTATGTTCAGTCCAGTAAAATGTCACCTAAATCAGCCAACCTTAAATTAAGTGTGTCCAAGATCTGATTGTCTGCTTATCATACCAGTTTCATTAATCCCTTCAGAAAGCTACATCATCGGTTCATTAAAGCAGTAAGCCACACGAGATGGGTGTTACAGTGATTTTACCAGGGGTAAGGGGTCTAAATCTTACAAAGTCATGCCCAGGTCACATTTCGCACCATGTGTGAAAGAGATATGAGATATGCTCCAGACTTAGCCACAATGCAAAATCAATAAACAATAGTATGACAGTATGACAAAGATGATGAAGTTAGGAGTCCAAACTGTCCATTTTATCATTTTTGTTTTAGTTCAGTCTCTAGTGGTTAAACAGAACCACAGTGCTTGAACTTGATTCATGATGAATGTTATTGCAATCATGATTTCTGCTCGCCATTTTTTGTAATCACTTCCACATTTAAAATGAAAACTACAGCCGGTGCATAATTCAGTAATGAGATATACTCTGCTTCCCGGCTGGTGTTCAGCTAAAGTCGTATGCTTGTCTATAAAGAGTCCAGTTGAAAAATGTGCATCTGAAGTTGTAGGCCCGGTGCCCAGACGCGATAAATGTCCTGCGGGGATTATGCCGAAATTTTTCAGTCCTATGTTTTGCCAAAGTGTAGATTTTCTGGCAAGAACGCGGCCTTGACAGCTAATTAATAATGGATGTGTAAAATGGCAGAGTTTAAATGTGCCTGTTTTCTCATTGAGACAAAGGGAGAAAATGAGGGAGAGAGACGGAGGTAGGTACAGAGCCTCTTTGTCCATGGTCCTCAGAGAACTGCACAGTTCCACAATCAATGTGCTGGAAAACTTAATCGCGTTTGCTGAGCCTCGGAGTTAAAAAGACAAATTAGGCAAAGCACTATCGTGTCTTTATTCTCTCCTCTTCTTCTTTAAATAAAATAAACATAAAATATTAAAAAGTGTCCTTAGGGTGACCGTTTACCTTGTTCTCCATCGATCACTAAATGCATCATCTGAGGCATCAGTAGCATTGACCTGCGAATGAATGCTTGTGTTCCTCTGTTCCTCTCCCTCTTCCGCGCTTTATTGAACAGAACAAAAGAAAAGCAGACCGGAGAGCTGTTGAAAGGCACAGCTTCCAGGATCTGCGACAGCACTCTAGTGCCACTGATGTATCTTAGTCATACTTGCCTTGAGGCGTTTGACATCTCTCAACATCACGCTGAAAATTGATTTCCAGTTTGCATCCTTTTAGAGTATCTTTAGTTGTCTTGAAACACTGCTGCAAACTTTTCCTTTGAGTTCAGACAAAGCCCCTCTTGTCATGAGAAGTGACTGCAGGAGATTTGCTCCTCCTTTTAAGTGCTGGAGCGTTTGATCAAATCCCCACTGCTCTGGTTTGTGTAGACAACTCCCTGTTATCATAGCAGGTTTGTTGTGACAGCGTTTTCAACATCTGACATATCCTCTGTCAGATTATTTAAACAATTCTCTCTTCCCAAAAAATCCTCCCAGAAGGACGCCCCAGTCCAGTTATCTGAGCAAGTTATCTTTGGCTGCGTTCACACAGCGGCAGAATCCGCTTGTCAGTCTTTTTTTTTTTTTTTAGAATGCTAAACTGTCGTTAAGTTCACAGCAGGGCTGGGCAAAATCTCTCTATCTATTGCATATTGTTGTATCATTCCCTCAATCCATCCATCCATCTGTATATTTTTCTATTATTCCATCCATCCATCTGTATATTGTTTTTATTTTTCTATCATTCCATCCATCCATCCATCCGTATGTCGTTTTTATTTTTCTATCATTCCATCCATCCATCCATCTGTATATTGTTCTATCGTTCCATCCATCTATTTAGCCATCCATCATCCATACAGTATATTTTTCTATCGTTCCATCCGTTCATCCATCAATCATCCATATATTGTTCTATCATTTCATTCATCCATCCGTATATTGTTCTATTTTTCTATCATTCCATACATCCATCCGTATATTCATATGTTCACAGCAGGGCTGGGCAAAATCTATCTATCTATTATTCCATCCATCCATCTGTATATTGTTTTTATTTTTCTATCATTCCATGCATCCATCCATCCATCGTATGTTGTTTTTATTTTTCTATCATTCCATCCATCCATCCATCCGTATGTTGTTTTTATTTTTCTATCATTCCATCCATCCATCCATCCATCCGTATGTTGTTTTTATTTTTCTATCATTCCATCCATCAATCCATCTGTATATTGTTCTATCGTTCCATCCATCTATTTAGCCATCCATCATCCATACAGTATATTTTTCTATCGTTCCATCCATTCATCCATCAATCATCCATATATTGTTCTATTGTTTCATTCATCCATCCGTATATTGTTCTATTTTTCTATCATTCCATCCATCCATCCATTCATCCATCCATATATTCATATGTTCACAGCAGGGCTGGGCAAAATCTATCTATCTATTATTCCATCCATCCATCTGTATATTGTTCTATCGTTCCATCCATCTGTTAAGCCATCCATACAGTTTATTTTTCTATCGTTCCATCAGTTCATCCATCCATCATCCATATTGTTCTATTGTTCCATCCATCTATATATTGTTCTATTTTTCCATCCACCTATTTAACCTTCCATCCATCTGTACAGTATATTTTTCTATCTTCCATCTGTTCATCCGCCCATTTATATATTGTTCCATGATTCCATCCATTCATCCATCTGTATATTGTTCTATTGTTTCATCCATCCATCCATCCATCTGTATATTGTTCTATTGTTCCTTCCATCCATCCATCCATCCGTAGATTGTTCTATCATTCTGTCCATCTAATTAGCCATTTATCCATCTGTACAGTATATTTTTCTATCATTCCATCCATTCATCCATCCATCTGCATATTGTTTTATCATACCATCTATTCATCCATCTGTATATTCTATCGTTTCACCCATCCATTCCTCCTTATATTGTTCTATTGTTCCATTCATTCCTCTGTGCATTGTTGTATCGTTGTTCTACCCTGTTCCTGTGGGTTTTTGCTGTGAAATGTGACACAACTGTTTAGTGAATTAACCTCTGACTGTGTGAAAGTAGCCTTTGTGAGATCTCTAGATTATAGATGTTATCCAGCTCGTCTGTGGCAGCAGTTCCTCCTCAAATCTCTTATCGGCAGTCAGACACGATCAGCTGCTCATGATGAATGCTGGGATTAATAAAAGCTGCCCCTGTGGGCATGATTTATACTGTCTCTCTGCAATCCGACCGGCGTTCTCACTCTTGAAGTCCTCCCAACTGCAGGAATGCCGTGCTCAAATTTATGATGTCTTAAAGACTTCAAGTATGATTTAAATCTCTGTACGGGCCCTCCGATCAACAATGAAACAAAGTGGATTGAGTTGGATGCTCCCCTTTCTGGCTGTTTGACTGACATGGCTCCATGAATTCATGGTCTGTCATGCTGATGGCAACATGCCTGACAAATAGCCACCATCACTCAGTCCTTTTATGAATGGCCGGAAAATTGTCAGGGAACTTGTTCCATATCCATCTGCTATTGCAGAGGACCCAAACTTTCTTTTAGCTGAACCCATAGCAACTAAATTATTTATTAAAATAGTATTCTGTAATGTTTAACTCATCCTCGTGGAGTTCCAAACCTACATGCTGTAAAAAATGAAATTTTTAAAGAATCTTCACATGCATTGTTCCATTCAGTGTTAATTATATAGTCATCACAGACTGTCAAGCTTCAAAATGGAGAAAAACACACCATAAAAATAGTCAAATATACTCTACACAAAGCTATGATGTATCTTCCGAAGATATATAGGAAGTCCTATGGACTTTCTTGTTGGAGTTTGACAGTCCTTGTCGATATAAAATGATTTTGAATTTGAATTTGTGTTGTGAACTTCCAAGAGGATGAATAAATAATGATAGACACTAAGGCTCTATCTTTTTGGTATTAATTAAATAAAATGCATTTTTATTTTATTTCAGTTTAGAATTTTGGTTTGTTTACAAACTTCTAGTGAACTTATGATCGTTAACAGGATTATTTAACATTTGAAATGAAAACAGACCAATAAAATTGCTTCCTTTTGTTCGTATCCGGAGGTTTAAATTTGTTTAAAACAACAGACTTGCGGGAGACAAAGAAAAGCAGATTTGTGTTAACAAGTATCTGGTATGGAATGATCTCATAGCTCTAGAGAGACTAAAATCATGCAAAATTTTGCCTACAGACATTAGCTAAGTTGCAAAACTTCCATACAATGTATACTTTTGTCAACTGTTAGAAGTCACCTGATAGCAACTCTGCAGTCAATTATGGTCAGTGCAGATGAACTTCAGTTACACATTTCAATGTGGCTTCAGTGTGTGCCGTTGATGCCGAGCTCTGAGATTCGGTGCCAGACTACTTGAGACCACTGGCATTTTCTTATCGTTTCTTCCCCTCCCATCCAGCATTCAGAATCACTCCAGTGAGTTGACTCTTCGCCCAGTTCAGAAAACAGAAAAGATAAGGTGTAACTTACTGTGTTTCACTAAGTGCACTGGCACTGTTATCTGACAGAGCCTTGCTTTCCATTTTTCCTTTGTGTTCAAACTCCTTAATTGGGTCAGTCAGATTCCGAACGGCAACCATGGCAACCTGTTAAAGGTGAGCTTAAGGGTTTATCTTTTGACAGGATGAGAAAGTTGCTTTCTTTGACATTGAGAAACGACACATTGTCAGAGTACTGACGCTCAGCCAAGTGTTTTTCTCCAGGGACTCGAGCCCCTGGCTTGAGGGTAAGGAGGCCTCCAGGGCCCACATGGGTCAGGGGTTTCGTAAAGCTTTGTGGTCAGTTGCCCCAGAGTGGACGTTAGTGTTGTCAATTAGTGTTAAATCACGAAAGAGTAAAGAGGTGTGGGAAACTATTTTCACTTCTTGCTTTAGTAGCTAAGTGAATTGTGAAATCCCCCTCTAGCATTGAGGGAAATCAGGCTTAAAATATCTGAGTTTGATGTGTGTGCATGTTAATAGTGCTGTTTAGGTTATTAAGGATTGCTGTCATTTCAGTTTGGATGGCTTTGAATTTGATCGTGACCTTTTTGGTTTTTTTCTCTGACATTTCACTAGCTCGCCATCCGATTCGAGAGGTTTACTTCTGATCATACTGATCAGCTTTGGTGTTGTTTGGGGAAATGTGGAAAAACTGCATTCTGATTATGAAAAGGAATTAATATTGTTGGACTAGACTGACAGTTTTTGGACTTAGTATCACACACAAGTTTTTAGCTACCCATGCCAATGTAGAAATACCAGCAGGTGAATTTTCCACCCAGGACTGATTTATTGCTGAAATTGATTATAACTGAATTTCAGTAATGATAAGAATGATAGTCTTATAATGAATTCATGTTTAAGTATTCCATAACCATATGCAAAAACTATTTATATAATTGTATTTTAATAGTTTTATTATATTTATGATAATTAGGTAATTATTACTCTTCAACAAAAACCTAAATTTGCATTATGAAATAAATCACATAATAATTAACATTATTTAATTTTCATTTTTAACTTATTTAAAACACATAAAAAATATTAATTTACCTGCAGTGAATGCACAATAGTTGGTGATATTCTGTTTAGAAGCCCACAAGATTGCATTTAGTGAATGATCCAAGAATAATGTAGAAAGTAGGGCTGGGCGATATATCTCATGCGATATGTATGCGCATCTCGTCAGTAAAGCCGGTTCCTTGATTAGTGGTAAATCTCCATCACCTGTTTTCAAATGGAGCGGCATTTGAAACACGGAGCCGTAAATCACTGACAAGCTACGCAATATTGCGTTGATTATCGAAGGCGAATCATCTGCAATAATGCAAGCGATATTGCGTAGCTTCTCAGTGATCTACGGCTCCGTGTATTAAACGCCGCTCCATTTGAAAACAGGTGATGGAGATTTACCGCTAATCAAGGAACCGGCTTTACTGACGAGATGCGCATGCATATCGCGGAGATATATCGCCCAGCCCTAGTAGAAAGGTATTAATATTTCAATATCATGATTACCAACCAAGTAGTGTTTTGATGGTCATGTGATCTCAACATTATTTATTTTTTAGACAACTGATATCAAAAAACAAAAAATTTCATTTCTTTAGTTAAATCTTTGTGAGCAGAAGTACAGATTTAATTTATGATTTATTGATTTTACTGAAATATTTAAATAACAGTCTTACATTGTTTATTATATGAGTTCTATGACAGAAAAGTCCTGAACATTTATACTATCCTTTCTCTGTAGGACATAGTCTCATAGTCTTTTTGAGTGTGTGAGAGACAGAGAGAGAGAGAGAGAGGGAGGGAGGATTGAAGTGTCCCGCTGGTGTGAGGAAAGTGATCCTGGTCTTAGAGCTCACACAGATAAGTGGATCATATTCCCTCTCAGTGTGTGGTTTAGCGGCATTTGAACACTTCGGCTTGTACAGTCAGTGTGAGAAGTGACTGTGCTGTCTCTCCTTCCAGTGCCCCAGAATCCTCTCTTCTTGTATTATGAAAAGGGCTAATTGGCACAATTTTGTAAAATGTATACCTAGAATACACGGTAAGTCATTTTGAGTGAAAAATCAATGAATGTAAATGTAGTAGGGGCTTGACTGAAATGTGTCCAACTCATAGTTAAAAGGAAGCCTTAAAATGAATAATTTTCTTAGTTTCCATGACACTGTGAATCGGTGAAAATACCATTTTAAATGTTCTTAAAGACTAATTATCTCATTGAAAAGTCAGAGGTATATTTGTATACCTTGATTTGTATATCTTAAGAGCTTAATGTAGACATAGCCCTAGAGCTTTTTTTGAAGTAGACGAGTAATTCACCGCAGGTTGATTCACCCCGTCTCTCTAGACATAAAGGTCTCTACTATTTTCTCAAGCTGCCTCTAGTGTGTCTTTGTTGCGGCAAGCTTGTTTTTATTTCCCCCTTCTCCCAACCTTGAAAGCCGCCCCTTCTCGGTTAATTAAGGCGAACCACAACAGTGCCATCGTAATGACTGAATTGTGTACAACATTATCCTTTGCCCCAAAAGAGGCCTTTGTTTCCACCGCAAGCGCGCATTCTCTCACCGCAGAAGTGAAGGAGGAGAGGGTGAGATAGAGACGGAGAAAACAACGAGCCTCTACAATGCTAACTCAATAATGACTTCCCACGGGGAGAAACGAATATGGCAAATGTTTGAAGCGCCGCCGACACTGCTACGGGACTTCCACCAATCGCATTGCTCCAGGAACTGCCTAATAGTTTTATGGACCTTCTTTCTTCTTCTGAGAACACATGGTGCTTTTCAGAGAACTTTAGAACTTTTGATGTTGATTTGATTTATGTAAAGAACATTCCTAAGTGCTGTGATTGAGAATTTATTTCTCTTAAACGGTTTGGGGAGGAAGTGCCCTCGTAAAAATACAATTAAAAGTGACAAATAATGTTAGTTTCAGACATTGGACCCCTCCTCTTTTAATTTTTATTATACCTTTTGAAGCTAGTCATATGATTTCAGGTCTTTGATGGTAAATTCTTTAAAGCTGAAAATAGAACAAATTGTAAATTGATTTTGTTAGTAAACATAATTACATTGACCCCTTTTGCTGGTTGAAGACTTGCTTTTTGTTACTTTTTTTTACTTAAGACATGATCCAGAAATCATTCTAATATGCTGATTTGCTGTTCGAGAAACATTTCTCATCAATATTGAAAACAGTTGTGCTGCTTAATATGTTTGTGGAAACTGACACAGGATTGTATGGGATTCTTTGAATAAAAAAGTTATTCTTTACTGTCACTTTTGATTAATTTAATGCATAATTGCTGAAAAATAGTATTAATTTCTTTAAAAAAAAAACAGTGTACGTCTAGGAAACAACAGATATTTGCTGATCATTCACTGATGATTTACTGAAATGATTCACAAGCACTTTCTGTTTAGCTAAGCTTTCTAAAAAAAAAAAAAAAAAGAAAAAAAAAAAGTGCAGGCCGCTCCCCTGTTAACAAAACTTACATCCTATTTACATTTCTCAAGACATCTTTATCAGTGACATCTATGGTATTGCAAGGACAATTTCATGTGTGGTATTCTCAAAAAATAATTTATATCACCTTCAAGGCCTTTATGAGTCATTTATCTTGTAAAGTCTCTGAAATGTTTCCAACCGGTTTTGCTTCATCTAACCATGACTTTTCCTCGACATATCACAGACAGCCTCTTTATCTCAGATAAGCACTTTCTGAAGGCGCCAAGCATACTTGTGACTAAAGCGTTGTGTACACAGTATCCTCCTGAGACCGCAGCGCTGCTCTCCTGCTAAGAATCCCTGTCCTCCGGCGGTGTGGGACATCATTAGGCCTGCGCCGTGATAACGAGGCATCTTGGTTCTCAGCGGTGGGTTAATTGAAGCACAGAGTACGGCGACGCACGTCAATAGAGACGGGGCGGCTCAGACTTGCATGCTTTATCCTTTTTGTGAATGACCACAACCTCGAAACCGTCAGGGAGCATGACCCCCCGTTCGCTCGCTAATCACCATGGTGATGAAGGATTTGAGCAGCTCGCAACTCTTGAATAGTGGCCACTTGAGTTTTGGCAGCACCCGGTCGCATTTGCTACATGAATAATGTATGCCTCGAGGCCCCTTGTAGTACTGGGATCTTTGCATTGAGTGTATTGTAGCAATATATTTTTTTCCTGGTGAATGCTTTGTCAGGTTGCTTTGCATATTGCTTATCCCCAGGGGAACTTTGTGGCGGCATGTGATATTAGTGAAACTCAGATCGATGTATTTATTGTAGTGTCCAGACGTTTAATATTGCATGTATTACATATTTTGTGCATGATTCGCATAAGATCAGTCCATCTTAGTAAAAAAGAAAAAAGGTTGTGTGGGCAGTAATCATAATAAAATATATGTATATATATTTATTTATTTATTTATACCACAGGACTGCTAAAGAGAAAAGAATATTAAAAATATTAATATTAATATTAAAATATTTTTAAAAACATACTACTGAAACTCATTGTGCATTGTTCACGTAAGATCAGTCCAACTGGGTAGTAATCATAATAAAAAATTACTATATGTAATGAATTAGCTCCTTGGTTTAAGCTTTTATTATGAATTTTAGCTTTAGGGAATTCAAATATTAAAATTAGGGTTGATTTGATATGATTAATTGATATTAATCAAAACGTCCGATTTATACCTTATTAACGCTCGTCCAGCGAGTCGTTATATCAGTATGTCTGTAACGATTTCGTTTATCTTATTCGTGGCCAACGAAAAGAACAAACCAAATAGTACTTTATGTACATTTATGAGCATAGGTAACAGGTTCTGGGCAAAGTTTGATCTGAATATTACACAACAGAAGACATATTTCTTTTATGAATGAAACGGGAGTTTATTACATGAACTAAACTAACAAAACAAACAAACATACACACATATACCTACGAATGCGCTTTTGAAGAAAGTTAAAAGTCTAGCCCTTTTGCTATTTTGTGAATTCCGCCTAAGGAAGTTACACAAGCAGAGAACTTTTCTATCTTTACTTTTAAAGATTAATTCCCCAACAAAGCAAGAGATGGAGATTTGTTCAGTTACTTGCTTTAAGTTGAGATGACCGCAGGTCTTGTTGTTTCCGTTCCTTTCGGATGGTTGAGGGAATCCCGGCGGCTGATTGGCTACTGCTGTTGACGTCGTTCTGGGAATGCCCTTCTGTGAGAGGCTGTTTTCCTGGTGACGTCAAAGTGGCACGCTTTGAAGTTGTTAGAGTTCTTTGCATGGCTTCAGGCTTTGAAGGGTCTCTTCAGAAATTTGACTAAGTATTGGTTCAGTGTTCCATGCTCGGCCAGATGTTAATGGCTGGGAGCGCTTTTGGAGCGCCTCAATGAGGCGAAGTCAAAGTTTTTAAACAGCGTGCGCGAGCAACCCACTACTCAGCCAGCTTTGTGTCCAGTTTTTAAACGGGCTGATTTCAGTACGCCCACTAGGGTCTTCTTCCAATCAGATTGTTCTTGTAGGGCGGAGCCCCGCCCACACGGCTCAGTTTTCCGTGCGTGAATTATCTGCTTAGTTATTTTGTCACCTAAAGAAAATGTCCTGGCAGATTTCTTATACGTATAATAATCATACATTATGATGCTAAAGGTTAATTTTCATTCACACCAACTTATTGCCACTGAAATGAGCTTTCATTAAAATCCAAACAGCATATATCTGGCATTCCCCAAAGTACATATCTCAATTTTATATACTACATGGCTAAGGCATAGATTAAACGATCCTAAATTCTAAATAATCACACCAAGCATGTGAAACTAAACAATAGTGATTGGGAAAATTAGACATCAAAAGATTACAAAAATAATATCACAGATTCCAATAACACAGCAAGCTTATAAATGACAACCTGAGTATAAAATACAACCTGAATATATATATTGTCTCTTGAGTATATTGCTTTAATAGCAGCAAAGATTATTAATTGTCCTTTATAAACACTTAATAAAAGTTTTGAGTCTTTGTTCTGTTAACGGAGAACATAAAATGTTTCCTTTGGAATGTGAGGAGAAGAAGAGCGAGGTTATGAGGTCATGAGAATATCACTTTAGGGTGTGCATCTGCAAAACTTCAGCGCTCGTAAAAGTCTTTCCTTGTTGATAAAATCGTTGAATTACTGCGTTAAAAGATCAGGAGATATCAGGGAGGGTCTGTTCTTGGATCCTGTCAAGATGCACGTTCTTTGTACTATTGATTATTCAACTTTATTTATGGTAAACCGGTCAGGAACAGCATTGAAGATTCTGTTCTTTAAAGACATCCAGATGTTCTTCTCAAATTTCTCCTGGTTTTTTAGGGGTCTCCTGAGATAAGGAGATTTAGGGCAGGAAATCGGCCGCGGTGCTGGTCATTTGTTAATTTTATGACCACAGCGTGGAAGGGAGAGCTCAGTTAGTCTCTGCTCTGGAATGTGCTGTCCTGTTAAGACTTGGGTGTGTATGACTTTTGCTCCAAGGTTCTACATATATATATTATATACTCTTCAGATCATTTCTATGCTTGTTAAAACTTTGTATGTTGATACTTTTCAGTTGATTTATTGGCTAAGAACATATGTGTTTAGTCTCTCTGGTTAATGTTTACATCACTCTAAATACGTGCTTGTGAAGTGTCTGTTGTAAAATGAGTTCTCCACTAGCTGATAAGCATGCGCTGAAGTCCTAGAGTTCTTCCTACAGTAGCCATGGAGACATCTGTATTGTGAACTGAATACTAAAATACTCTCTGCCACGTTTCGCTCAACTGCCAAACCCAATTTTTTGGATCACAAAGACATGTTGGCTGTAAATGAATTATTTAAGGATTTGTTCAGCCAGTATGAAGATTCTGTCATCATTTACTCACCTTCATGTCGTTTTACACCTCTATGCTTTTTTCAATAGAACGCAAAGGTACACCGTTCAAAAGTGTGGGTCAGTACTGGTTGTTTTTTTGTTTGTTTTTTTTCTTCTTCTTTCATTCAGCAAGGATGGATTAAATTGATCATGAGTGACAATTTTATTTGATTAGACTGGAGTAATGGCAGCTGAAAACGTAGCTTTACCAGCTTTACCATCACTGGAATAAATTACTATTTATTATTATATTATTATTTATTATTAAAATAAATTATTATTTATTTTAAAATAAATTTAAATAGATTAAAATTTCAAAATATTGCTGTTTTTACATTATTTTTCATCAAATAAATGCAGCCTTGATTAGCATTGGAGACTTATTTCTAAAACATTTAATAAAATCTTACTGACAGCAAACTTTTGAATGGCAATGTAGATCTTTAACAAAATGTTCATGCTGCTCCTTTAATATGCAAAATAAGTGGTGAGCTATTGAGCTCTAAAAATTACAAAAAGCATGATCAATGTGGCCTGAGCAACTTTCAAAGTTTCAGTTATTTGTATAGAATTAGGTACAAATAAGGTTTGCGAATTAAGGTGAAGGGCAAGATTTTCAGCAGAAAATGACTTTAGTACATTAATACCTTAGAGGAGTAATATGTACCCTTAAGTACTACTTTGAAACTTTTATGGGTAAATAAGATACACAGTTGTCCTTTTGAGGGTACTGCCCCATTTTAATGAAAATGTGGGTTAAACTGCTAGTTATCTCGGTTTGTGAAGAAAAGAAAATCATATAAGTATGAGCATGTATTATGAACCTTTCGATCTTTAATGTATGGGCAATGAGTCACTTAAATGCAGAAGTCCAGTCATAAGTATCTTTTTATTTAATAAACTCAATTGAATGTTGTTTCTTTTTTTTTCACAGATCCAAACATGTGCTTGCGCTGGCTGAATCTCTACATAATACCAAACTTCAGAAGAACCATCTAGACCTGGAGCTGGAGATACTCGAACAAGCTGCTGAACTTGTGGTGAAGGAGGAAGCAGAAGAGGAGGAGGAGGAAGACTCAAGCAGTGGTAGTGACTCTGAGGATGAGGAAGAGAGTGAGGATGAGCAGCCTGAAGAAAGGACAGAAAATAACCAAACAGGACTCAGACCTCTTGAACCACAGGTTAGCTGTGAGGTTCTGAAGGTAGATGCTGTGACTGAAGCTTCCCTCCTTCGTGTTGAGCTCCAGCCTGGTGGTGGAGAGCCACGAGAGCCCAGACGGTTGATTGAGGAGCTGGGAGAGAGGCTGGAGGCGGGGCTGACGATTCAGGAGGATGTGCCTCGGGAAAGACGCTCTATTAGCGGAAGTAACACAGAGGGAGAGGGAGAGAGAGAGAGCGAGGGAGATTATTACCATCAGTGTGCAGCTGATACGGAAAGAGACGCCTCGAAAGCAGCAACCAGTAGAGAGCTACTTGATCCGTGCCTTCAGAGGAATCCACTGCGTATCATAAGCAATGATGAACTGGACAGTGACGATGATGGAGACCTACTTCTTACAGTGGGAAAAGAAGGACCTTAGTGGGCACATTATTGCTTGGACAGTACGATTCCTTCACTCTAAGACTAACGGATGTATCCTTAAATCAGTCAAAGAACTTGTGATTTTTCATGGATTTATGTTGTGAAAAATGGCTATTTTATTTGTGCCACTGTCGTAATTGCTTGTTTTGCAGTGTTAAATAAATAAATAAGACTTTTTCCATTGTACATTTATGTCATTCTGGATAGTTTTATATTAAACATTTTTTTGCATATCACATTTTTCACAAACATTTTATTTGCGTTTAATGGAGTTACAATTAATATCAATACAGATACAATTTTTATTATATACATAATTATTTTAAAGGTATATACTTTTATTTTTAGCTCAAAAATGGATTATATATATATATATATATATATATATATATATATTAAAATTTGTTTTATTTTTAAATTTTTTTAGGTGTAACAAATAGTGCATCCCTTTTCATTCTAGTTAGGCTTCCTCTGCAAAACGGCACGTCTGCAAGTTTTGTTTAATTATACAGTGTTGTCTTCAAAATGATACCCATTCAAGTGAAATGTCTCCATTCCTGTGGCACTTCACAGAGATTTTTGGGTTTCTTTATCTGTATGAACTGATCTTTTGCAGTGAGTTTCTGCAGTGCGTGAGCTGCTGTTATTTACACGCATCCTGTTTGCGGTGAAGCGCGATCCCTCGCGTGTCAGTCCTCCTCTCTGATGAGTGTGAGATTAGCATGTTTGGGTTGCACGTTGTCATTTCCTTGGAAGTCAAGGAGTAGGAGGTGGTCGTTTGACGATAGCAGAAAA
>JAFVLL020014957.1:30000-44660 GCA_021397915.2 Tor tambroides | reverse complement strand
AAGCTCAAAGCTGATTAGTCAAACTTGTGATTTCCAATTTCAGACCCCAGACACAAATCCCACACACACACTTAATATTCATGCGGAGGGGCCCGCCGCTGCCCAGACCTCCGCTCACCAAATCACACTCATTTAATCAGCTTATTCAAAGGGACTGGAGAGAGAGAGAGGAGCTGAGGAAGAGGAGGAGGTGAAGACGAAGAGTGAAGAAGCAGCGCTGTTTACAAAGAGATGAAAGAGCTAGCGCTGCGTTCGGAAGAAACACAATTAAAAGGGTTTTCGGTGAGAAATTCACACCCATTTCTCATATTATTGATCTGAGAAATGAGATCTCTGTAATACCCAGGGGTTAAATTGGGTTTTTGATGTGAGTCAACCTAAAATCTGCTAGTGATTCTGGTGTGATTATAAAAACCGGACTGGAGCGTGTGTGGATGGATTGGGTTGACAAACAATCATTTTGAAGCCGTTCCGGATCATTTCGGCTTATTCAAACCCTCATAATAATTCCCTCTATTTGTCTTCCTCTGCCTACATCAATTAAGTGGTTAGGAGAGGCTGTGCCCTTCATCAGAGTCAGTCCTGTGGGTGTTGGCTGGCAGACGGGGCAGAGGAGCGCTTTGGGTGCTGAGAGAGTCGGCCTCTCGCTGGGCCTCAGGCAGAAAGATGGAGCGATATTCAGTCGGCCTCTCCATCACTATCCACTTCTCAGCTCACACTGAGGGCTTTGCTGTCGTCATTAATAATATAAACTGAACTTGTACATTTTCTAAAGAAAACGGCAATTGCTTATGCAAATCCTATTGTGTATGATGTGCTAATTGTACAACTTCCAGTTTAAGTTTATGGGATTTGTTGTTATTGGTTATTATTTAAACAACAACAACAACAACAATAAAAAAATAATAATAATTGTCATTTATTGAGTAATATGAAATTTATAAAAATAATTTTTGCTCTATTATTATTATTATTATTATTAATAATAATAATAATAATAATAATAATGTTGTAATTGTTTTATTTATTGAGAAATATATAATTAAAATATATAGTTTAACTTAATATACTATTTATTATTTTATTATTATTATTATTTTTTTAATAATAATAATTATTATTATTTAATATTTACAAATTATGTATTGCTCAATACAGAACAACTATATTATTTTTATCATTATTGTTGTTTATTGGAAAATATATTATTATTATTATTATTATTATTATTATCATTATCATTATTATTATTATTATTATTATTATTATTATATAATAAAAATATAATGTTGTAGTTTAACTTAATATACTATTTATTATTTTATTATTATTATTATTATTATTATTATTATTTTTGTATAATAATATTTATTATTATTTAATATTTACAAATTATGTATTGCTCAATACAGAACAACTATATTATTTTTTATCATTGTTGTTTATTGGAAAATATATTATTATTATTATTATTATTATTATTATTAAATAATAATAATAATAAAAATAACAAATAATATATTAAATTAAACTGTCATATTTTAATTATATATTTCTCAATAAATGGTTGTTCTGTATTTAGCAATATGTAATTTGTAAATATTAATAATACATATTATTATAAAACTTTAATAATAATAATAATAATAATAATAATAATAATAATAATAAAGAATACAGTAAAATGCATTTCATGGCTGATAAGAATTTTTTCCTGTCAATTTTATCCCAGTTCCTAGCTAGGTGTGGCAACAAGTTATTTGTGGATCCTGTTTTTGGGATAGAAAGGTTACATTTACAAAAAACCAAGAGTATCTGATGGCAGTGAAACAGATCCATTCATGGTGGATTTTAAATGACAGATTTTAAATATTAATCGATATCGGGAGCAAGCTAGCTAAATTCTCCCAGAATGCTCTCTGTGTGCTTCTGTTTTGCATCTCGCCTACCTTGTCTCCTAGCCCTCTTATATCTCTTTCATCTCTCTGCATCTCTGTACTGAGAGCGCAGAAGCGGGAGGAGCCCTGAGGAGCTGTCAATCACTGCAGGCTCTCGTGGGATTGGCTGTGCTGGCAGATGCACAGTGTGAGGGAGGCCCATTACAGGCCAGGAAAGCTCCACGCTCCTCTCTGTGATAAGAGCTCCCTGGCGATCGCTCGCTCTCTGAAGGGTTTCCAGCTTTAAACTTATTCATTAGAACCGCTGCACACAACCGTCACTCTGACGATTTTGAAGGCGACGTGAAGCGGTGTTTGGAAACCTTTTAGAGGGTCCGTAATGTCACATATTTAGTTCAGAAATGACGGAATGAGAGGGCGTTTGTGACGTGTTTTAATGAATCAGCTGATTATATTTGAATTCTGGGTGCAATTTTTGTGTTGTGTGTCAAATTGACCTTAATTGGATTTAATATAATTCTCCGAACAGCACGGTATGTATGTACGTATGTATGTATGAATGTATGTGTTTATTGATTGATTGATTGATTGTAATGTTTTGTTGTTTGTATTTGTATTGTTGTTGTTTTTTGAGAAATATAATAACAATAGTATTTATCATCATAATCATTGTCATTAACAACAAATAGTGTATTAAGTCATTTTTCTAAATTATGGATTTCTCAATAAACAACAAAAATAATAAAACTACAACTACTACTACTACTACTACTACTACTACTACTACTATGCTGTTGTTGTTGATGATTATTGAGAAATCCATAATTTATAAAAAATATTTTCTATTCTATGTTGTTGTTGTTGTTGTTGTTGTTGTTGATGATGATAAATATTGTTCATAAATTTATCAATAAACAACAATAACAACAATAATAATAATAAAAACAAAACAACAACAATAATAATAATAATAATAATAATAATAATAAACAAAACAACAACAATAATAATAATAATAATAATAATAATAGTAATTATTATTATTATTATTATAGCAGGTGAACAGACCCTAAATTTAATACATTTGTTTTAAAATTAAATAAATAATAAGTCAATCAATCTTAGATTAACCAATATTTCTGGCAACTTTTGTGGGTCAAATATCCCTGACCATAATACAGAAATTGATTGAGTTGTGAAAAGTAGGTGTTCATTGTGAAAAATAATAGAGTTTGGTGATGTATGCCAAAAACAAACACAACAAGCTACTGCAAGTTGCCGACAGGCTGCAAATACACTCATATTTCCTTTCACAAATAGCACGCACCAATGAATCAAAGAGCAGGAATGTGCGTTAGGAAAGTAAACAGGGTCACTCTGACTTCAAGAAATACCTAAAATCCATCGGCGCGATGTTGAAAGAAGAACTGGGCGTTTTCTTCTGGCACCTGGAGTGAAACGGGCTCCAGCACCTGCTTGAAATGCATCTTGACCTGTAACGGGAATCCTGACAAATGAGATCTCCTACAAAGAGATTCCCTTGGGAACAAAACAATATTGCTTTTTTGATGAATGGAGGAAGCCGCACGAAGCTAAGCTTTTTTAATAGCTTTATAATGGCGCACAGTCATATACATTAGGCCACATCATAAAGAAGACGTCTCTCCATCTGCATGAAGGAGCGCTTTCGTCATTCGGCCTGCGTGTCTGAGATCTGCTCAGACGAAAGAGAGCGCCGCTTCGATTCGACACAAACAAGCCGTGATACGCCTATAACCTCTCATACGCAAGAGTGATGACCTCAATATCAAAGAATAAGAGAAAACGAGAGGAATTTGTTTCAATGTTGTTTCAATTGCAATTTATAAATCAAACATGATTTTCTCCGCTTTTCTATTGCGTTTTATTGCTATCAACCGGATTTGGCAGGGAATTCGTGGCAGGATATTTGGGAATGGGATCCCGTCTCCCTCGGGCCGTTTGAAACCAGGTCAGAGACGGAGAGGAGGAGGAGCGAGTGAGCGAGCGATCAGTAAAGAGCAATCACATGCTGATTTTTATATTTCTCGCTCTCTCTCCGCGGGTAAATGGGAGTTTCAGCTGAGACTCGGCTCTTTGATCAAACGCTGGGCTCCTCCAGAGCGAGTCTGGAGGTGTGGTGGAGATTTGGGGTATTTTGATGTTTGTCTGACAGGTAGTTTGGCGTAGGTGAATGTTTGCAGCGCCTGGAGGAGGCTGTGTGCGCTCTGATGGAGAAACCACCTAGATTTACTTGCCGAAATGTGTGAACCTCACTTGACGGGAAAAGTTTGGTTTAAAGTCAGCATGAAATCACAGTTTAACCATTTGCATATCTTTACAAAATATTTCACATTTTGACAACTCTACAGCAACAGTTTATATATAAAATAGTAGAAAATAAGACAAATATATATATATATATATATATATACACACACACACAAGTATTATTTTTTTTATTTTATATGAAAATATCAAGTTTATAATTGAAAAAAAAATAAAACAAAATATGAATATTAAATTAAAATAATAATTAAATTTTTTTTTGTATTTTGTAGTACTTATTTGTTATTAAGTTTATAGTATAATTATAATAAATGTATGCAATGTAATAAATTTATTTATTAATAATGTGATGTATGTAGAATAATTTAGTTTTTTCTAATGTATTAGTCATATATATATATATATATATATATATATATATATACACACACACAACTTTATACTCACACACAACTACATCACAATAATAATACATAAATATATTACATTACCCACATTAAATATTGTATGTTGAACAATATTAAATAAAAATAAATAAATGAATGAATGAATGAATACATAAATAAATAAATAAATAAATAAATAAATAGTTTTTTGAAAAATAAATAAAAAATATAAATATGAATATGAAATTATTTTTATTCCTAATATTTTGTATGTATATTATAATAAATTTATGTAATTGATATATTTATAGACTGTCAATCTATTGTATGTTTGAGAATATTTAGTATGAATAATAATACTGAAATAATAAAAATATGAAATATATATAAAATATAAAATAAAGATAATGTTTTTTAAATCAATATTTTTTATTTATTTATAATAATGTGTATATTTATTTATTTATTTATGGGAGCATCACAGATTTCAACTTTTGAACTGCCATTTGAAAAACAGAATAAACTTTATTATTATTATTATTATTATTATTATTGCTTTATATTTAACACAGAAAAATTAATAGCTTGTGGCTTTGGAATAGCATGAGTTTCAGTAAATAATTACAGAACTGTCATGTTTAAATTAACTATACACATTCCTGGTGTTATTAATACATATTACTCCAATATGTGTAATATATGTGAAATTTCTCCACAAACCGTAACAACTTGCTCCTCTTCTGGCATGACTGGTGCATTCTAGTATGAAATGCCCATTTTTCATTATCCAGTTAACTCAATGAATACCTCATTTCACTCATAAGTGCATCACATAAACGTTCTAATGTTGTGGATGTTGTTTCATGTTAAGTTTAATACACAGATGAGACTTCTTCATTCAGGAGTTCCCCTGGTGTCTTTGGAAGCAGAGATATAGTTTGTGTGTAACTCTAGGCTGGTTTCAGATGAGTCTCTCTGGTCATTATTATGCGAGTGATGCTATCATACCTATCATGAGAGGGAAAGAGAAAGAGCGAGACAGACACGGCGGCGCCTGCTAAAGAAACCGAGGCAAGCGGCTCATCTATTAATTCAGAAATCAATTATCCCTCTTCGTCACCGTGAGCTGATGAATCAGGGCTAATTAGCCTGAAGGTGTATCGCTCCTGTCCCGTCTTATCTCCATGTTCGGGACTGATACGCATTCGCAGTGTTTTCCTCACGGTGGGTTAATACAATTAAACCTGTTGTCGAACGATCAGGCCGCGGAAGCTAGTTCGTTAGCGGCGCACAGTCTTAGAAGATCGAGACACAAAGAACTTGATGATATTGGTCTGAAATGAAGGGTGATGATCTCAATAATTCTGCTGATATATTAAAATGACATTATATGCAGCAATTATAAGCTGATGATAATGTGTCACGCAGAGTTGACCTTTACTGTGACGCTAAAATACTTTAAGGAGAGAACTAAGATTGTGAATAGTGATAGATGTGCCTTACGGAATGAGCTGCAGGTACCTTGGTGTGTAAATTATAGTATTTTTCTTGTATGCCAAGGTACTTCCACAATTATACCCCTGGTTTTACTCTGGTTTGACCATGTTTTATAGTCATCTACAGTAGTAGATCTTGAAAAATACCTGGGAGTACCATGTAAATACTGTAGTATATGAATTTGAGCACCATAGTATATATCAAAGTACCTTGGCCCTGCCACCCTTATTGTACCATGCCATAGTTTTTGTTTGTTTACTTGCATATTTTTTAAACAAAAACAAAATTATATTTTTATATTTGTTTTTATTATATTTTAAAATAATTATTTGTATTTACATGTATTTATCCAATTAATTAATTAATTATGTATTTATTTACTTGTTTTTAAAAATATATTATTTTTAATATTTATGTTAATTACATTTTAAGATAATTATATTAAAATATTTATTAAATATTTAATTTCATTGAAGTATTAAAACATTTATTTATTGTTTGTTTGTTACAAAAAAAAGTGGAGTACCATTTGAAATTACCATAGTATTACCTTGTAATACTGTAATTTTGTACTGAAAGGTGCAGTACAAAATCACCATGGTAATTTACCTTGGTAATACCATGATACAATAATGGTACTATAATTTTCCATATTTTAAGTAATTTACAAATGAAAATACCAAATATAAATGTTGTGATGATGGTATTAGGTGGTAATATTGACAAAAATAACTATCATATGACATTTTGATATACTATGGCACTGTTTTGTCACCATATATATTTATTACCATCATGCGAGTCAAACAAAACAAAAACAAAAAACAAAAAAATAAAACAGTATATTAGCACAATGTAATACAATAGAATTTCTTTATTTTCTTTATTTTTCCTATTTTGATGTGGTGTAGACCCAGCAGATACGGTGGATGGCGGTAGTTTTCAGTCTGTTTTTGGCTTTATGTTATTCCAGGTTTGCCTCACAAGGGCAGCTGGTGTTGACCTGGCCTCTCTGTCAAACACAGACCTCGGCCTTGCTGTTATTTACACGCAACACAACCTGTGACCGGCGTTATCACAACATCTGTCCATCAGTCGCCTGCGTCCCGTCTCGTGTTTAATGGCCCTGACCAGCTGAGCGGCCTGAACCGTAGCAGACAGAGACATAAACATGACTGACAAGAGGAAACAAGGCTGTGCTTCAGAAACTCAGGCTCTAATGAGCGGATGGTGATTCCCTTCACCAGACGCTTCTCACTGAACATATGCTGTTTGAGGGGTGAGAAAGAGAGAGAGTGTTAATCCATGTGGTCTTCAGGTGTGGGACGTCCTGAGGGGTGGAGAGCAGAAAGAGTTTGAGTTTGAGAGTTTGTTGCTGAGGAGAAGTGTGTGTGCGTGTGTTAATCTTCTCAACTAAATAACTGATGAAAGGCCTCACTGATTTAATTGAGTTTTTCGAGTTTGTCAGTGATAAAGTGGCAGTAAAAACATTTTTAATGTAACAAAAGATTCATATTTCAAATAAATGCTGTTCTTTTGTTCTTTCTTCTTTCTATTCATCAAAGAATCCTGAAAAATAAAATGTATCTCAGTTTCCACAGAAATATTGAGCAGGACAACTGTTTTCAACATTGATAATAATCAGAAATGTTTGTTGAGCAGCAAATCAGCATATTAGAATGATTTCTGAAGATCATGTGACACTGAAGACTGGAGTAATGATGCTGAAAATACAGCTTTGATCACAGTAATAAATTACAGTTTAACATAAATTCACATAGAAAACAGCTATTTTAAATTGCAATAATATTTCACAATATCAATGATTTTACAATAATTTTATCAAATAAATGCAGCCTTGGAGAGAATAAAAGGCATTCAAAAATCTTACTAATCTCAAACCTGTGAACAATTTAACTACATGTTTGTATATTGTACACATTTTGTTATTTTGTGCCATATCAAAAATTATAAATAAAAAACTGAAATTACTGAGTATTATGCATTTTAAAAGGAAAATTGTAAAGAGTGAATTGGACTAAAATGAATGAATATGACAAAATATTGATTAAATTTAAAGGCAGTTTTTGTCATAAAACACTGCTGAAACTAAAAACTTTCACCTACTTTGTAAGGACCAGCCAACAACAAAAATAATAATAATAAATAAATAAAATAAATAAATAAAAATAATAAAAAATAAAGATAGAAAACAATTTTAAGCAATAAAGACAGCAAGTAACATGTTGAATTAAACACAAAATTATAAAGTAGAAAGACTGATATAGTATTTTCTTGTAAAACATACTGCAATAATCCAAGGTTTTTATTTATTTATTTATTTATTCATTTTGTTTGTTTGTTTTTTATTTATTTATCTTACGTCAGAGACATGGCCTGATGTGTAGTGCACATACTCAGTTGCTCTGTGAATTTTGTCAATTCCTGATCTCACGCATTTTTGTAGGGGAATTTGGCATATCAGCTGAATCACATTACATTCTCCTCTTTCTCCAGCTCTTGTCCAAACTGTCTTAAATCTTTCATTTTTCTTGTATTGCTGTTTTTTTTTTCTTGTAGTGTGGAATGAAACAGATGTTTGGAATTGATCAGTCATAAATGAGCAGGACCGGGGCTTTTCTCAGTTTCTCTATTTTGTTGATTTTAGTAAAGCAAACACTTTGCCTCAGCGTGTTTTGTTTCTCTATCTGTCTCTCTGCTTATATTTTTCTGGGACTGTGAGCTGATGCATAGATAAGAGAGAGATATGCAGTGGAGTTAAACTTCAGCTTTTCATCCTCCGTCAGTTTTGATCACTGTGTTCAGACATGTAGAGATACAATATATTTATGGCAGTGCTGGTGTAGTCAGCAACAGAAACCTGATAGCATCTGGAATGTTCTTCTGGATTACCATGTAAATACCATGGTATATGGATATGGTAACCATTCATTGTCAGTGGAATGATATAAGACCAAAAACACAGTTTTCAAAACTACGATGGATGACCATGATTGATTGATTCCACTCATCGTAAATGCAACCAGCCTCTATTCTATTCTATTCTATTCTATTCTATTCTATTCTATTCTATTCTTTAAAGTACCTTACAGTACCATAGTACATCTGAGGCCATCATTGTACTGTGATACTGATATAGTTTGTTAATGCTGTTAAGTTAAAGAGTAGTTTGCTGTTAATTTACTCACCCTCAGGCCATTCAAGATGACCATTGGTGACTTTTCGTGAACCGGACATCACTCCAGAGCATTTTCATGAGGCTCTGGATTACAGGTAATAATTTTGTAAATAATGTTCAGTTTCTTGCATAGACAGATTGTTTCGCTTCATAAGACCACAATATATCGTTAGGAGCCAATTTTATCTTGCCTGAAATGCACTTTTTGACTCTCAAAGTACTGGTAGCCATTGATTTGCATTTTATGAACCACCAAGGAGCACGGTTTCTGCTAAAAATCTTCTTTACTGTTCTATTGAAGAAAAAACAATCTACATCATGTTTGGCCTGCCCTGAAGGTGAATAAATTAATATCGATTTAAGCTGTAGATTAGAATCACTTTTGGTTTTGTGTAATATGCAATAAGAAACCCATTTTAAACCCTGTGTCCTGTGTCTTGCCGTTTTATTTGTGACCTTGTCTTTGTTTTTAATTCTGTTTGTGGTTACTTAGAGCACACTGGTCAACGGCAGTTGTGTTTAGTTGTGCTATATAAATAAATTGAAATTGAAAAATTGAAACTGAACATTGAAACCAGTTAGCCTGTCGGACCACCCATTTTTTGGCGTCTTCTAATAGAAAATGCAGCCTATGCTTCTGGTTACAAAAAATGGTTAACCCCTGTGAAAAACAGAGCAGAACGAATCATCTTTAGTTCGTTCAACAAGGCCATCTTAAGACAGAGAGGCCCTTTCCGCTTCCTGTGTGACAGGTTTGCCAACAATGACCTCACACGTTGCAATTCCTCCCGTCTTTCATCTCTCCGTCCTCCATTCCCTTTCACTGGGCTATTTATAGTTCCCTGTATATTCTTCAGGCAACGAGCGGAAACCCTCAAAGACTGTCTCTCTCGACAGTATGGCTGATGGGACCTCAGCCAATCAGCTTCCAGCAGAGATCCTCCGACTGTGACATCATCAGCCTGCGCGGCGGTGAAGCTGAAGGGTTTGCTTTGTGTCTGAGGAGCTAAAGGGGACGTATCAGGGTCAGGGAGGGACTTTGATGCCCGACGGCCGCTGCTGTTATGAGAACACAAAAGCTGCTCTGTCTGAGCGCTGTAAGAAGGGCGGCCATTCAGAAGGAGGGGATTTATGGCCTCAAGTGTTCGCAAAGCTTCTGTTGTGTGAGGATATGGCATTGAAAACGGCCTCAGAAGTGGTTTGACTCACATTAAACGTGCCATTAGTTGGCACGCTGTTTGTTTGAGTATGGTTATGGCCTCTGCTGTATGTCACTGGTGTCACAGATGTCAGTTTACATCAGAATCTGTTCAGATGTGTCAGAGCAAAACAAAAGTTCCTTGTCGGACAATCGCGAAAAGAGGGAATGCCGTGTTAGCAAAAACAAGGAGCTCATTGATTCATTGAACTCGTCTACAACCCAGAGACCTACTTAAGTAGCTCCCATCATGTAATTCGAGGTTGTCAACATTGCTTTCCCAGCCTCCTTTTATGTGGGTTAAAGTGTGAAGTTGTGGTTAATGAGGCCGGTAAACCGTAAGGTTGCTGGTTTGAGTCTTTCGGGGGATTGGCGATGCCATAAGTCTACTTTCTGCTTTTGTAGCTCTTTTGCACAATTTATTGTCCAACATTAACATGGGAAGCCTTAGTTCTTTTCCACCCAGCCACCTTATGAGTGCACACATCTTAATCATTATTAAAATATTTAAAAATATATTTTCATTGTAAAAAAATATTACAAAGTTGTCATGAATTATTAATTCATAAATAGAATGTTTCTGATGAATTGCATCGCATGACATTTTACAACCTGAACTGATCTTGCCTTGTCATAAAAAGGTCAAATTGGCTAATATTTTAAGACTTATTGACCTCGACACACAATCATGAGGGTCATCTGAGCTCCTGTCTATGATATATTTTCCTGTTTCGTTTTATTTGGTTGTATCATATGACTGATTTGGCAGATAAAAGTTATTTTTTGTGTGCGTGTTTTATGTAAATTATCAGTAAAATAGTGAAGCTGTTTTGTTTTGTTATGTTTCCTTTCATTTGCTTCACTTTGTATTGTTTTGCTTTGCTTTCGCTTTTTCGCTTTGCTCTTTTTTTTTTTTTTTTAGCTTTGTTTTGGGCTGGTAGCTTCTTTTGTTGCTCATCTGCATGACATATTTTCCAACATATTTTCCTAATTAGCTTTTATTTCACTTAATGTCTTTTCTCTTAATTTTGTTTCATTTTGTTTCACTTCAATTCGCTTTTTCGCTTTGCTTTACTTTGCTTTGTTGTTTTGTACTGGAATTAATTTCTTGTAGCTAAAGTTAATGTTGGAAAATATGTTGTGCACAAGGTATTTTCCAACATGAACCTGAATATATTTTGTTTCGTTTAGTTTCTTTTAGTTTTGTTTTGTTTCCTTTCGTTTTGTTTCACTTTGATTAGCTTTTTTTTTCTTTGTATTGTTCTGTTTTGGATTAGAATTAATTTCTTAGCTCATCTGCGCAACATATTTTCCAACATCAACCTGAATAGTTTTTTTTTTTTATTCATAGCTTTTCGTTTTGTTTTGTTTTGTTTAATTTTACTGTGATTCGCTTTTCCGCTTTGCTTTTTTGTTTTGTTTTGTACTGGAATTCATTTCTTGGATGAAATTTTCTTGTAGCTCATCTGCACAAACTATTTTCCAACATTAACCTGAAAGGCTTTTATTTTGTTTTGTTTAGTTTCCTTCATTTTGTTTCAATTTGATTCACATTTTTTTCACTTTGTTTTGCTTTACATTGCCTTTTGTTTTGGACTGAAATTCAGCTTCTTTTGTAGCTCATCAGCACAACATATTTTCCAACATTAACATGAATAGCTTTTATTTTGCTTAGTGTCTTTTTGTTTAATTTCGTTTCACTTCGATCAACTTTTTCACTTTGCTTAGCTTTGCTTTATTTTTTTGTTTTGGCCTGGAATTCATTTCTTGAATGAACTTCCCTTGTAGCTCATCTGCATGACGTATTTTCCAACCTTAACCTGAAAAGCTTTTGTTCTTCTCAGGATGTGCTTTCATCAAACGGCCACCCAGCCACTTTATCTAGAGATCTTATAAAGTGCCATCGTGCATATTTATCATCCACCTCGGTATTCCAATACTCCGTTTCTCCTTTGTCAAGCCAAGTATCTATTCATGAGCACCTGACTCCCAGCATGCATCTGTCGATCTGGCACTGTTGATAGCATCAGGGCATCTCGTACTTCTTTCCCAGTCGCTTTCATCACCGTGCCAATGTCTCCTCTGTTCTTATGTAGTCACTGGCGTTCCTCTAGTGTTCGCTATCAATCAGCCGAGCCGGTTTTGATCGTCGGCGAGGAGTGGAAGACTTCGGAGCACCTGCGTTCAGCAGGCGAGGAGCTTTTGATAGGAGAAATTAATGAGGTTGGTTATGTTTGGATTTCCTCGTTAGGCGTAACACGCGAGGGTTCGGTCCCGCGGGAGACGAGGGTGCTCTGCTCCGCACTCCGTCTTTGTGTCAGGAGCCCCAGTCACCCGATTTAGCGAGCGCGCCGGCGGAGACATAATGTGATCAACAGAGCGTGATGGGAACAATGAAGGGGCTGGCGCAAGAAAACGTGCTTCAGACACCTCCAGCATGTTACCTGAATGCTGCGGCATGACCATAGAGGTGTGGAGAACGTGAGAAGACGCAGAATGATAATTTTGAAAAACAGGAAGAAAGATGTGTGGGGAACAGAGGAAGTGTGGTGTGTTTGTCTTCATGCATATATTAGGCTGAATTTTCTCCCATATGACATCTGGTTCTTTGAACCTGTTCTCCAGCAGTGCCCGGGCACCCAGGAGCTGGAGCCAGACAGGCACAGCTTGAGTTCTGCCAAGCTGTTTTGTGACCTGTCTCCCTTTCCTTCTGCAAATCCTTGCAAATGTGTCAAAAATTAATTCTCACTTCTCTCTCCTTTAACAAAAAAAAAAGAGAAAATTAAAGACATAGTTTACCTGGAAAATTAAAATTATGTCTCACCTTCATGTCATTCCAAACTTAAATGGCTTTCTCTCTTCAGCTGAATATTTGTGCTGCTTCTTTCAATACAACAACATCAAACAGGAATAGACATATTTCAAGCTCATGAAAAAGGGATTTGAGAGATTTTCAGTGAATAACAATTTCCAGGGCCGTTTCTAGCGTTTCAACAGTACGGCAGTGTCCTTTATGCTCATATTCTTGTTTAATGCTTTAATGGATATGTGGATATGAATTGTCGTTTACAAGCTACATGTGCAATAAAGAGCTGCCTCATCACTGAATAGAAGACATTCGCAAGTTTTGTTTCCTACAATGGATTGTAGGTTATGGAAGCTTGTTTCTGCCATGGGAATGCATGCATGCATGAATGAATGAATGAATGAATGAATGAATGAATGAATAGAGTAATTGCAAGTTTTTATTTCACACTTCAGACTTTTTTCTTGTAATTCTGAGTTTCTGTCTCACAATTTTTTATAAAATGTATATAAGCTCAAAATTGCAACATGGATGCAGAATTGCTAATAAACTCAGAAAAGAACTCAGACTTCTGAAAGATAAATTGCAATTCTGAGAAGAAAATCAGAAGTGTGAGATATGAACTTGAAATTGTGAGAAATTGTGAGAAAGTCAGAATTGTGAGATATGAAGTCACAATTACCCTGAATTGTTGAGTTGCAGTAATCTGGTTTGAGAAACTGCTGCAAATGATTTAGTTCATTAGTGAACTGTTTGAACGAATCACAGACTGAATCGTGAACAGTTTCAGACCTATTTGCAAACCTGTTTGACTGAATAGATCAGAAGAGTGGATATGGAAATTCTAGATCTGATTCTAAACAGCTGAGAGAAAGAACAAATAACTGATTGCTGAAATATTATCAGGGTAAAGGTTATAAGGTCAGTATACAGTGCATGATCAGAATAATATTTACCAGTAATATTTCACTGGGGCTCAGTGATATAAACGGTCTAGCAACATCGTTCCTCATACCGAACAATCATACACAACAGAGTTTCCATTGTTGGGTGAGCTGTTTCTTTAATTATGGTAGATTAAACAGGGCCACTGCGATGTTATATGCTAATTCTAATGATAAACCTGCTAATGGACTTCAGAGCCCAGTTCAGACACTATTTACCCATCATTCCTCTCTCTCTCTCTCTGCTCATCTTTCACTCTGTGACGGTCGAGATCTCATAGCCTGGAGTTTTTCCACCCAGATCTCACTGCTCCACCTAAACTAAAGCACCTGTTTATCTTTTAGCTGAGACAATATTAAATGAGTAACACATTCCTGAGAGATACAGCGTGTCTTATAGTCAGAACAGCTGTCCAGTGTGTGTG
>JAFVLL020014957.1:0-27500 GCA_021397915.2 Tor tambroides | reverse complement strand
GAAACGGGTTGGGATTCGTTTTAAAAATGACTCCTTCCAGTGACTCAGAGTCGACTCCTTTTTTTGAGAGACAGTAACTTTATACACGGTGCACTTTCAGATTTAAAACTTTGCAGGATGTTTTCATTCACTTAGAGCTGTGTTACACACTGCATGAAAGCTCATTTTCAAAAACCCATAATAGGGGCACTTTAATCTTGGGAACATCAGTTTGAGTTTCATGCCAGTGCTCTGCGTTTTCCTTTTTGCTCTGTGTGCTGATGTATTTCATTAATTAATTAATTAATTAATTAATTAATTCACTCATTCATTTATTTATTTATGCTCAGGTTTACATTTTATAATGGTTTTTATGCATTAAAAAAATAAAAAAATAAATAATTTAATGGCTAAGACAAGGAATTTGCGAAATTTGAAATCTTTATTAGAAAATGCAAAATAAGTTTTTCTCTGAAGGCATATAATGCAATAAAAAAAAACATTTCTCATTTCACCTCATTGAGAATCAGACTCTGCAAAACTTTATTTATATATTTAGTTAATTAGTTATGTTTTTTTTCTTTTCTTTTTTTTCTTTATTTTTTTGCCATGCGTTTTCCTTTTTGCTCTTTGCTAATTTATTTTGACAGTTCAAAATGTTAATTAATATATTTAAATAATTTAATTTAATATATTAATAAATTTAAATAAAATTTAATTTAATTTTATTTAATTTTAAGTTCACTACTCAGCTTTGGGTTTTATAACAAATCTAACTAAAAAAAAAGGCTAAGAGGAGGAACTTGAAATCTTTATTAGAAAATGCAAAATCAGTTTTTCTCTGAGGGGAAATAATTCAATTTTTGTAGTTGCATACATCACAAAATAAGCATTTCTCATTCCACCTCAAATAATGCTGAGAATAAGACCGCAAAACTTTATTGAAAATTTCTGTTTTTTTTTTTTTATTATTATTTCTTCAAGTGCAGCAGCTGTATTTGTCTTTAAACTGGTTGCTAATATCACCACATACTATATTTAAATGGCAATATTCTGTGTTAAAATGACAAAATTCTAAAATTCTAATTTGGAGAAAAGAGGCTGGGAAAGAAGCAATAAAGTCCAAATAAACACTTTAATATTTGAAACATCAGTTTGAGTTTTATACCAATGCCTTGCGTTCTCCTTTTTGCTCTTTGTTGAAATTTAAAAAGCTGACATTTTTTCAGTCATTTCAGTTTTGTTTGGATTAATATCATTCTTTTGCCACCTCCATCTACAGAAACGAAAAGTTCGTTTTACACCAGAGAACATCTAGAAACAGACTGACAGAGAAAAAGAGAGAGGGGGAATGGAAAAGTGCACTGTCTGTGTGTGTGTGTGTGTGTGTGTGTGTGTGTACTTGTTTTTTCTATCCTGGTGGGGACTTAGACCTGAATACACACAGACTCATGGGGACTTGTGTCACGGTGGGGACCTAAATTGAGGTCCCCACGGGTAAACAAGCTAATAAATCACACAGAATGAAGTTCTTTGAAAATGTAAAAATGCAGAAAGTTTCCTGTAAGGGGTAGGTTTAGGTGTAGGGCTGGTGTAGGGCAATAGAATATACGGTCTGTACAGTAGAAAAAGCATTACGCCTATGGAGAGTCCCCACAAGGATAGAGAACAAGTGTGTGTGTGTGTGTGTGTGTGTGTGTGTGTGTGTGTGTGTGTGTGTACTTGTTTTTTCTATCCTGGTAAGACTTAAATCTGAATACACACAGACTCATGGGATTCTTAGGCCGGTGGGGACCTAAATTGAGTCCTCACTGGGTAAACAAGCTTATAAATCACACAGAATGAAGTTTTTGAAAGCGAAATGCAGAAAATTTTCCTGTATGTAGGCTTAGTAGGGTTGGTAGGACGATAGAAAATACGGTCTGTACAGCAGAACAACATTATGCCTATGAGAGTCCCCACAAGGATAGCAGAACAAGTGTGTGTGTGTGTGTGTGTGTGTGTGTGTGTGTGTGTGTGAGTGTGTGTGTGTATGTGTATGTGTATGTGTATGTGTGTGAGTGTGTGTATGTGTGTGTGTGTGTGTGTGTGTGTGTGTGTGTGAGGAGCGGCCGGGGGAGATGAGGAGAATAAGATTAACTGTTGACATGTCTGTTGATCTGGGTTCAGTGTGGTTTTCTGTGCGCTTCGTCTGGCCAGGTCTGACCGGATACAATAACAGTTTAGCCAGCTTTCCACCAGGGCTTCAGGGTCCTGCGGCCTTGATTACTGCAGCATAGAGTTGTGTTGAGATGGAGATAAGGTTAAGCCTCTCTCTCTCTCTCTCTCTCTCTCTCTCGTTCTGCACACACGCCTTTGAAGTTCCATCATGGAATTCTGACAGTTCCATCTAACCTGTCCTCAGGTTGAAGGCTGTCTTAAAGCCT
The DNA here is from genome assembly GCA_021397915.2 of Tor tambroides. Classification (NCBI taxonomy): domain Eukaryota; kingdom Metazoa; phylum Chordata; class Actinopteri; order Cypriniformes; family Cyprinidae; genus Tor; species Tor tambroides. The sequence continues at coordinate 25,095 of JAFVLL020014957.1, read as the reverse complement.
GCCCACAGTTAAAGCGCTTTAATAACCTTCCTGAGATTTGGCTTCCAGTCTCAGCTGGAGTTCCTGACCGCAGATTTTAGCTGAAGACTGTTTTGCACATAAACCTGCAAAGAAACCATTGTTTTCATTAAAATACTGGACTTGGTGCAGTTGTTATATCGCTGCAATAAAAATGTTGCATTTAGCACTGGAAAGGTGAGCTGAGAACATACATACAAACAAAATTGCAATCAATCAATCAATCAATCAATCAATCAATCAATCAATCAATGTTTTAATGTGCATTTTATTTGGCTATAAAGTTTCTTAAATTTTTCTGATTTTAGCAGAAATGGCATTACAATATGTTTAATGACTTTTACAAATATATACTTTTTGTTAAAGTTCAAATAGTCAGTTTTATTTAATTAATTCACAGTTTGCATCAAAGTCCCTATGTGGCACTTTTCATGTACTGTATAAAAATATTTTGGCAAAAATGCATAAACTGAAATAAGTAAGTAAGTAAAACTAAATAATAATAATAATAATAATTATAATTATTATTATTATTATTATTATGGAAGTTTATTTTGGGGAAGATTATTTGAGTACATTTGAGAAGAAAATACTGTTTCAGTCTACTTCAAAATTTCATATTTAATTCAATGTTTTACTTTGCTGTTATACTAAGAAATTAATACTTGTATTCGGTAAGGATGCATACAAATGATCAAAAAGTGACAGTAAGGCTGTTTTCAGCATTAATAATAATCAGAAATGTATTTTGAGCAGCAAATCAGCATATTAGAATGATTTCTGAAGGACACTGAAGTAATGATTCTGAAAATTCAGCTTTGATCACAGAAATAAATTACAATATACTCGCATAGAAAACAGCTATTTTAAATTGCAATAATATTTTACAATATTACTGTTTTTATTTTATCAAATAAGTAACTTGGATGTACACCACAATATGGAAGAAAAGATCACAACTTTAAAAAATGTAAGAGACCCCAAACTTTTGAATGGTAGTATTTACGTATTTTAGTAAAAAAAATAAATAAAAATTAGGTTTGATAGCCAACAAAATACTTTGTTTACATTTAAGGAACTGACAAATTGCGTTATCCTGCAGTCATGTGACACATCAAAGAGCTCTCCTCCGCTGTGGGAATCAGAGTGGACGTGTAGAGACATTAAAGCAGATCTCAGAAGCGTTCCTTATGATTTATGTTAACTATCAAACTGTTAGCAAAGCTCTCTGGACACGCCGACAATTAGAGGCGTATTAGAGCTCATTTCAGCTCGTTGAGTCTAATCACACTGATAGCCGCCTGCTGGATCCTTCAGCTCCTCTAACACAGTCTGAAGGTCGCAGCGCAATCACAGGTTCAAGGATCAGGAGGCTCTGCTTTATATCGGCCTGCTTTCGCTAAATCAAACCAACAGTTTAGGGATGTATCTTTAATAATCTCAAATTTAGCCCACTGAGCCAGAGAAAGGCCTTTATTTTCTCCAGACGTGATGGCTGTCGGTGGTTTTATGGTGTTAGCGCTGTTTAGGTGAAGCCCACGTCAGACACACACATACACACACACACACACACACACACAATGAACACAGTTACCCTGCGGTGTCAAGAGCTGACCACAGACATACACACAAAAATTCAAATACATCAATATTTAATCTTTTTTTTTTTATTTAATTAAAATTTACATTTAAGATTTTAATGTGCTTTTAATTTGCATATTAAAATTAAATGTCTTTGATTTGAACTTAAGTAGCATTGCAGTAAGTTTAATTAAATATTATTATTACAGGTTATTTGAGTATGTTTTAAGGAGTAAATATTGCTTTACCCGTTCTACTTTAAAATGTCATGTTTAATTCAATATTTTACTTGCAATTTCAGAGTAAGAATTGTTAAAAAGTAAATATAAGAACTTAATATTTTATATTTTGTGTATATTAGTGGGTATAAATGAACATGCATTTTATGTATCTTATTATATTAAGTATTAATTATTCAAATTTCAGTATATTGCGTGTTTTTTATTTGAAATAGTGAATATGAAATTTACTAGCAGTTACTGAGTTTAATATTTAAGTTAATGTTTTATATTATATATTGTAGTTTAATATTATGTTGTTAGTGGGTATAAATGAAAATTCATTATCTTGTCATCTTAAATATTAATTGTTCAAATATTCACTATTTTACTATTTTTTTTAGTGCTGTCAAACGATTAATCGCGATTAATCGCAGCCAAAATAGAAGTTTTGTTTACATATTATATGTGTGTGTACCGTGTATATTTATTATGTATATATAAATACAAACACATGGATGTATATATTTAAGAAAAATATGTTATATTTATATATTAAATATATTTTTATATAATATAAATTATATGAATATAAATATAAACATGTAAATAGATGTAAATATTTTCAAAATATATACTGTATGTGTATGTCTTTATATATACAAAATAAATATATACAGAAGACACACATATATTGTGTAAACAAAAACTTTTATATTGGATGCGATTAATCGCGATTAATCGTTTGACAGCACTAATTTTTTTTAAATATTTTTTTGCTTTTAAATTATTTGTGAAATTCACTAGTAATTTCAGAGTTTAATGTTTAATATTTAAGTTAATGGTTTATATTATATATTGTAGTTTAATGTTATGTATTGTTAGTGGGTATAAATAAAAATCATTATCTTATTATCTTAAGTATTAATGTGGAGGTAAATGTGGAGACGTACTGATTCTGGACTTTTTGCATTAAATATTTTCAATCTAGTTGATTCAGTTTATTTGAATTAATTAATAATAATCATAATCATAAACAGTTTTATTTTTTTATTTTTTGTCAGTCACTCCTCTCCATTCCAGAGACATTCGAACAATCTTACTTAGGGTCTCAATATGACAACAGTTTTTACCATCAGCCCAGCAAATAGCCTTAAATGTGTTTCTCTGTTTCCTGCAGAACTGTCTCAACTACTTCCTGTGTGTTTTTCCATTTCCTCCAGGCTAAACTTAAATGTGTCTGACAGGTAGATATTAGTTATGCTCGTTTCTAAGGCTGTTTTTCATGGACACTTTGGTTTGTGTGAATTGAAAGCACTGTTAATTTGATTTCTAGGTGAATAAAAGAAAGGCTGGTTTGGGGGTTATTATTTTTTTCCCCTAGTTTTTCTTTAAAAAAGTAAAGAGTGTGCTCTAACATATCAGCGAGAGAACATACATCTATAAGGTGTGTGCATGACATTACATCTTAAAGATGGATCATAAATACAAAGATGGATCCTTAATTTCTTTACAGTTCAACAATATTCAAAAACATAATTAAACTTGTCTTAGAGATGGCTAAGAATGAGGTAACTGGGTGATTTGTGATGATATAAATGGCCTAGTCTGTCTAAATGCATCAGGTCAAACCCCTCTGAATGATGTATTTCAACATTTGCACAGGAGTTCATCATGCCTTAATTTTAACCTAATGCATCAGATAAGCCAGAACTGCCACTGCTTTAATCATGTTAAAAAATTATTTGATGTGCATGGTAAAAATGCATTTGAACATGCATCTCAGGCATTTAAAGGTGAACTGTTTTTAGGATGATGTCATCATTACAGTAGTGTAGAAGCAATTTATGACGTCACTGGCTGCATCCCAAATTCAATGCTGTATTTATAGTGTGCACTAAATATATAATTCACAGATGCATACTTTTGAATATAAGACAATACACTGTTAAAAAAAAGAAAGCTTTTGAAGTTAATAAATAAAACAAAGATACATTATGTTTAACAATAAGTACTATTTTAGTCTTTCTGCTTCAAATGACCACATCATAAAGTTGCATCATTAGCTTTTTTGTCATGGACTGTATTTATGTTACAGTTTACCTAAACAGTATTTTACCAGTATTAATACACCATTTTTGATGATTTTGGTCACATTAATTCCAATCTTGCCGACTGTTTAGAACAGATAGTATGCAAAACAAGATGCAATGACTGACTCAGACAGAGGCAGCGATGACATCATGACACACTCCTCTTAATGGATGCAGCACCATTGATTTCTCACTCAATCAAACGCAAGCACAAATATAGATCTACACATGCAAACACTCCCTCTCACGATCAAGTGCATTTTTCTGCTGTAAAGTAAAATGCAAAAACCTGTTAAACTGATTTTCCATGCAAGGCCGAAATGAATCAGAGAGCAATGCCAAGTATGCAACTAATTCAACAATTTTGGTTCTCGTCCACAGTTGAGATTTCAGTGGGTTCTAATGCATCACACTGACAGAAAACCTCCATGCACGACTTACTGCCATCACAGTCTTTCTCTCTCTTTATGTCTGTATTTCCTCCTGTCACCAAACCCTCCGTCCTCCAGAAGACATTAGATCGAACAAGAGCCGGAGAGCTTTGCTTAAACCCCTCTAAATGCCCCCTAACCTATCACGCTTTAGCAGAAGCTTTCACAGGCCAGCAACCCGCCTCATCCAACAGAGTCTCTCCCGCTTTATTTCTCTTCTGTCTCTCTTTAAACCGCCACACACAGCCGTCCATCCCTCCGTCCGTCCCGCCACGGCTTTGTCTGAATCCGTTTAGATTATCTTCGGAGACACCGACTCGGTTTGGCTTGGATTTCATTTCATGCCCTCACACACAAACTATGTGACCCCGTAAATGCACAGAAAGGTATTTGGCGAGGCAAAGACGGCATACAAAGGCGAGGTAGTCCAGGCGGCCAGCTATTATAGATCTGCCACAGACATCAGAGGAGCGGAGGTCAATTTTTTCCTCGTTCTCTGAAAGGAAAGTAATTTTCCGTCGGTTTTGTAAAGACAGGCAGTCTTGTTACGGCCTGCTCCCTTTCTCTCTCAGATGAGAGCTGGCCTACTCATTAAATCAGGGCTGTAACCACCAGAGACATTAAGGGTGACAACTGTCCCCCATATTCAGAAATGGCCAAATTGTTCCCCTAGTATTTGATGTTCTTGCACTGATCTGCTGCGCTCCATTACTCAGTGCTCTTTTTGCTGTTGAGATGATGGGAAAGAGGTTTAAAAGTTACATTTTTAGGCTGGTCTAATGGCGCTCGTCGATGTCAAAATGACTGAGATGGCCAATCAAATCAAAGTGGGCGGGGTTTACTGTTCACAGAAGCAGAGCATTGAACAGTGAACTTTGAAAGAGAGCGAGATAAGATTAAAGTGGCAAAACATTTAAAATTACACAACTGTTTTACAATAGAAATGTCAAATGACTGACAGGAATATCCAGTGATGCAAACTACCCGACTTTTGTCCTAAATAAATATGATATTATTTACGTGATTCGTGTAATTCCTAACTAAATGAGATGAGAAACATTTTGCATTTTCAACATATTAGGCATACGATACGCACAAAGTGTGTATTATTTTAATATTTTAATATTTACTTAACGTAGAATTTCCTTTACTTCTTTGTTTATAAAATTTCTTTATACATATATATGCGCACATATGTATACATTTATATGGTGCGATGATGTATAACTATTCTTTAATATTTTGCTCTGGAGGCAGTCATATCCAAATATATTTGGGTTCCTGGAAGTAAAACTGCCATTCATTTCCTCCATAAGGATGCTGATTTAATATTTTAATAATTATAATTATAAATCAGACAATAATTACAAATCTTTAAATACAGAGCTCCTCTGAGGTTGTTAATCAATGGTATATGCTTTTGTTGAAGCAATCAGTTCACATTATTGGAATGTATGTTTTAAATAATCATGTTTAACTGAGGAATCTCTGGTGAAAAACTACATTATCCATGATGCCTCAGAGAAAATCCACCAATCAGAGAGTTGCAATGAGCACTGAGCTCCGCCCACTCCCATGAAGCACTGCAAATGACATAATCGAGTTGGTTTCCCCAATATATATATATATATATATATATATTAGTGCTGTTAAACGATTAATCGCAATTAATCGCATCCAAAATAAAAGTTTTTGTTTACATAATATATATTTGTGTACTGTGTATGTTTATTATGTATATATATAAATACACACTCATACAGTATATATTTTGAAAATATTTACATGTATTTACATGTATATTTTTATATTTACATCATTTATATTATATATAAATGTATTTAATATACAAATATAACATATTTTTCTTAAATATATACATGCATGTGTTTGTATTTATATATACATAATAAATATACACAGTACACAAATATATATTATGTAAACAAAAACTTTTATTTTGGATGCGATTAATCGCGATTAATCGTTTAACAGCACTAATATATATATATATATATATATATATATATATATATATATACATTTGTGTTTGTGTGTGTAAATGTGCCGAAACAAGCATTTTTCAACACTATTGCACTCTATATCCAAACGAGCTGTTATTGGAGCTTGGTTAAGTAAATGGTGTTTTTATAATGAGGAGGATATTTTAATATGAAACTTGCAGGTTGTTTTAATGGTATAACAACCTCTTACATGTCAAAAGCTAAAAAAAAAAAATGGTTTCTTATGTCATGGCCCCTTTAAGGCAGAGTTAAAAAAACAGAGAGCGATGGCCACCATCATTTCACAGGCGTATTCCAATTTCATTGATTTTCTACACTGTAATAGAAGCCCCTTTCCCTCCGCCCCAGATGGGATAGTACAAATAATTATCAATCAATGTTCAGTGTCGTCTCACTGTGGCGTATTATTTTAACACGTGATTTACTCCATCGCCCGTCTCGCTACGGACCGGCTATTTGCATGCGAGCTCTCCGACCAATCAATGCTTCCAATTATCTAAAGACCTCCAATTGTGATGAATTACAGGGCGTAATGGCATTGCATGTAATTCCGCTTTGCCTTGTGTGGCTGTGACATCGATAGTTTTGAAATGTGTGATTTGTGTTGTCTCTAATCCGCTTAGCATTTATTGATCTTTAATGGTATTGTCTTTAGTTAACACTTTACCAACTGGGATTTTTGTCATCCTTTGTGCTCACAAGCCACAGAAAGCTGGGGAACAATGCTTAAAAGAGGAAAGAGATAAAGAGAGAGAGAGACAGGGTTTGAAAAATGGAGCTCCCAGTGTGTGTGTGTGTGTGTGTGTGTGCGCACATTTGCACTCTGACGTTTGAGACCGAATGTTCTGTCGATTCAGATTTTTTTCAGTTTATCTTTTAGACTTATATGTTAATTTTCACAAAAATATTGAGCAGCACAACTGTTTTCAACATTGCTAATAATCAGAAATGTTTCTTAATCAGTAAATCAGCATATTAGAATGATTTCTGAAGATCATGTGACACTGAAGACTGGAGTAATGATGCTGAAAATACAGCTGCAGATCACAGAAATAAATTACCGTTTAACAGATATTCACAAAGAAAACAGCTATTTTAAATTACAATAATATTTCACAATTTTGATGATTTCACTATTTTTTGATCAAATAAATGCAGCTTTGGTGAGCAGAAGAGACTTCTTTCAGGAAACCATACTGTCGTCAAACTTTTGAACAATAATTTATATTAAAGAGTTTTACTATGCACTCATTTGCAAGAAAATAAACTGACAAATAATAATAATATAAGAAAGCACATAAAAATAAAATGCAAAACTAAGATCTTGTTTTATATGATATGGTCATAAAAATCAGCGTAAAATTGAAATTCACTGTCCTGGTCATGTTGTGCATGATTTATCTGTGCAAATTATTATTATTTTTTTTTAAAAAAAGTTTTAATTTGCTAGAAATTTATTAGAACGCCTTGAAAGGAATTTACTTTGCTTCCCCCAAATATTGTAGTTAATATATCTATTGTATTGTATTGTATTTATGTATTTTTGTTGTGTTTTGTTTTTCCCTATAAGGTATATGTTAATGTCTGGTCAGCATAGAGATTTATATCATGCTGTTTTGGTGCCTTGCTGTATATTTTGGATAAAAGTGATTAAAATAATAATAATAATAATAATAATAATAATAATAATAATCCCGCCCTTCAACCTCTAGCCACCATGCATGTAATCCCCACTTTTTATGAACATATTAATTCCTGATGAATAAAGTCACGTCTTGCCCTTCATTTTTCTCATTTACCATTTTGTTTCTTGGAAATAGTACACATTGTTTAAGCAGAATAACTTGCAAAAGTTATTTTATGTTGATTTGTCACTAGAATTGTCTTCTGCATCTTTTCTGATTTACAGTTGAAACAGCTGTAACTCGAGTGTCATACTGTACCAACCTGTGCACGTGAGAGAAAAATGTCAAATATAGAGTGAGAAATGTGGGAAGGAGGAATAATCAACTTATTTTTCAGCAAGTGTGAACTGAACTCTTTATAGACATGATTACGTGGTGGCCCCAGTGTTTCTGTGAGCCGAGTGTGTGTCTCACCTGAAGAAATGTCAATCCCACCTAAACACACACTGAACCGTCACTCCTCCTGAAGAGACAGAATCAGTGTCAGTGTTTCTTATCCCAGTATTTCTGAATCCTCCCAGTAGCCCTATTATCCTGTTTTTTACATGCCAGCTTCCAGAACACGCCGTTCCCAACAAAAGTTTCCTGAACACTTGCGGCGCATTAACAATGGCAGAGTAATGAACACTGAGGGGAAAGAACAGGCTAGAACTTCACTTCACCTGATGCCTCCAACTGGGTCTTTGTCCTGACGTACAGGAGGAAATTTGACTCAAATTGGCCCGCCATGCTCCAATCTCTGCCCTACATGCTAATCAAATGTGTAGACTTTAAAAAAAAAAAAAAAACTTTTTTGCCTCTGTAATGAAGGAAAGTCTTGTTTGAGAAGTCTGAACTTGAGTCAGCCGGGCTAATCTTCTCAAATCCACCACACACTTCCATTAGCGGCTACCACTGTTATTATTGCAAGTTCATATTCTTTCTTTTAAGAATAGAGGAACTTTTCTTTTTACTCATTTGTGCAGGAAAATAGCAAATTCCAGGAAGAAGAGAAGATTTAAAGCATTTCAATTTACAGTACAGAATTCACGAGGCCAAAAAGTGCTACTAATGAAAGATATGCCTCTCTATATTGAATGACAGATCTCTCTCTCTCTCTCTCTCTCTCTCTCTCTCTCTCTCTCTCTATAGGTTTTTTTATTATTATTATTATTTTATACAGCCAAATCTCAGTATTTGTATGTAACTTGTATATTTATTTATAAAAATTAATGTCAAAAAATAATAATAATAAATAATGACATGCATATTCCAAATGTTTAGCAATATTTTTGTTATTGAGGTTTAAATCAGAAACATTATCAGTATATATTTTAATATATAATATATCACAACCTTTTTACACCGTAAAAAAAAAAAAAAAAATCTGCAGAAAAACTGAAAAATGACTGGGGCAATTTTCCAGCAGGATAATATTTGTTAAGTTTATGGACATTCTTTTAACCCTAAAACAAAACAAAATGCAACACAATGCATAATTCAAAATATGGAAGACCTGTAAAAATCAATACTGAAAATTCCTTCATATTTAAAAACAGGGCCTGATGTTTTCTTTTAAGATACAGGGTTCACTTGAGGCACAAAGAATGAAAGTGACCTACTTACTTGCCATATCTGATATATATACAGCCCTGACAGACAGAAAGAGCCCTGAAACAGAGAAATTACATCTGTGTCGTGTGTGCTGTGGCTTAGAGATTTTGTCTTGGTGCTCATGTGAGAAATGCAGAATCGAATGCCTGTGTTTTGTCCCTCTCTTTTGTGCTTTCAAAACCATTGGCAAAAAGAGAAAGCCTCTAACCTGTGCGGGCGGATGTCTGTGTTTCACCCTCCTTTACTGCAGTATTTTTTTGCGCTGCCTTCATGCTTTGCAAACTTCATAACCTGGAAAGCAGCCCGCCGAAAGAGATTATTTTATATTTTTCAGTCGCGCGGCGGATGTGATATTTCTCACCCTCATTCCCTCCCCGTGCCTTACGGCAATACTACACAATAGGAGAAAATAAGACAAAAAAGCAGCAGTTTTATCAAACGGATTTGTGCAAAACAGCCTGGAGGAACATTCTGCACTTGGAAAGACTGAATTTTCAGGGAAAGGAGATTGGTGTGCGTCTCACATTTCCTGCGCTCCCCACCCATTAGGAGGAAAGCGATAGGAAATGGAGAAATAAGAGAGGTAATCTTGGAGTTTGGTAGAGTTTTAATAATCATCATGTCAGCGGCGGTTTGTGTGCGTGTCTGTTATAATGTTGCTCATCTCGAGGAAGCTCTGTGATTCCGCCTGCGGTTTCTTGTATGTGTGCGTGAGTGTGTTTCTGATAACTAGCGCCTCTGGAGCGTGAGCCTCGTGACACATTAATGTGCGGTACAGATGACACGCACCGCAGGGGTTTATGGGTATGAAGCCGGAGCGAGATGCTCTGCAGAGCGGAGGCAGAAACAACGCACTGTTAAAGGTGATGTGGAGGCCTTGTGTGTGCTGCAGTGATGCATTATGGGGATTAAATGATGCTCGGCTGTCACAATGCAGCCTGTTCTTCAGCAGCCGTTCGGGCCTCTTTTTAGACGCTTGCTTCGCCCGCTACTGAAGAGGAAAGACCATCCTGTGTGATTTCTGTGTGTGCTGGAGATTTCCATGGCTTTGATGCTGTGCTCCTGTCTGCTCGCTGAGGGTTTATGGGACAGACGCCTGTGTCACCCAACATCTGGCCTCCAAGCTTGCTGCCCTCTCTTTAAAAGCTGATTCTTTTTTTTTTCTTCTTTTTGCTTGATATTGTGGCTGTTAATTGTGTCAACTATTTATAATTTCTCAATACAGCAAAAACTGTAAAATACAATAAAATTGTAATATTGTGAAATATTATTACAATTTAAAATAGCTGTATTTTCAGCATCATTACTCCAGTCTTCAGTGTCACATGATCTTCAGAAATCATTCTAATATGCTGATTTGCTGCTCAAGAAACATTTCTGATTATTAGCGATGTTGAAAACAGTTGTGCTGCCCAATATTTTTGTGGAAACCTTGATTCATTTTATTTTTAAGATTATTTTTGATGAATAGAAAGCTCAAAAGAACAGCATTTATTTGAAACAGAAATATTTTGTGAGATTAAACATGCCTTTACTATAATTTTTGATCAATTTAATGCATCCATGAAAAGACTAATGAATGAAAGATTGATTTACTTCAAAAAAAGCAAACAGCATCAACAATAACAAAAACTTATAGTATGTTATAGTATGCATCATCAGTAAGGTGTGTAATATCACTATTTTAGTATATCACATTAACCATTTGAAAATGTCCTGCAGTTGAAACACTGCAGCAGGTGCTGAAAACCTGCAATATGTGCACATATCTTTGTTTTCATGTTTTGTTTTGTTTTGTTTTTCTTTCAAATATTCATGGCTTAAAATGGATAGAAAACTGTTGTTACTCTGACATGTTGTGATTGGCTGTGCATGACTGTGTCACACAATGTACTATTTACACATTTAGTGCTGATGAACATTACTGTGCTTCTTTTAAAACTGAACTCTGTTTGAGTGGCACAGTCTGTTCATCTGGCTCTGGGACTATCTATTTTACTTATGTGCAACTGGCAATAGAAGTGATTTTTACAATCATATTTGATGCAATATATACTATTTTTGTTGTAACATAATTTTTATAAACGCATAAGAGCTTTTTGACAACATTTCTGGTGTTCGTTACTGGAAAGCTCAGGTGTATTAGGATTCTCTTCCTCAGCTGTATATTATTCCAGAGTCGTCCCGTTCCTCAGAGACTCACAGCATCAGGCAGGTGTTGACAGTCGACACCATCACCTGCCGCTCGCCCTGTCTTTCCTCCAGCCACCTGCTTTACCTCCTCCGTTCCCTGAGGAGCCCGACTGCTTAACCTCCGTCATTCCTCTGATCCGAGAGCGCAGTCCTCCTCAACAAAGAAAAAGCTCTACTGTTAAATCAACTCAAAATGTGACTTAATTGAACTCTGTGGGAGTACGTTTAACTCGGTTGGAGTTTGTTTAACGCCGCTGATTTAATTGTACTGTAGTACAGATAAAGTTCTGTCATTTCCATTCCATACAAAAGACAGAAATCAGCAAGATTTCAAAGCCTCTCCGCATGTCAATGGCTGATATTCACCTTCCAGCAGGAAGGAAAAATCATAAACGAAAATCTATTTAATATCCTTTTGGGTTCTTAGACACCAGTGAGATTAAATGAAGACACTTGCTTTTTTTCTTTTTTTGTACAGATCCCTGTAATCTCGGTTTCCTCTCCAGAATTTCAAACAAGATTTCAACAGTGTCTCAAAGTGTCTTCAAATTTGCCAAGATACAAAAGTTTGCATTCAGTCAGAGATTTTACAATGATCTCAAACATTTCTCATCAAATTCTTCCTAGAGTTATGTCATCCACATTAATTTTATAGGATTTTTAAAAAAAAAAGAAAATTTAGGAAGACCTTCTGAGACAAAGTAAACATATCTACATGAAACATATTGAGAAATTAATATTTTTATTCAGCAAGGATGCATTAAATTGATCGAAAAGTGACAGTAAGGACATTTATAATGTTACAAAGATTTCTATTTCAAATAAATGCTGGTCTTTTGAACTTTATATTCATCAAAAATAATCTTAAAAAATAAAATGAATCAAGGTTTCCACAAAAATATTGGGCAACACAATTGTTTTCAACATTGATAATAATCAGAAATGTTTCTTGAGCAGCAAATCAGCATATTAGAATGATTTCTGAAGATCATGTGACAATGAAGACTGGAGTAATGATGCTGAAAATACAGCTGCAGATCACAGAAATCAATTACATTTTACAAGATATTCAAAAAGCAAACAGTTATTTAAATTAATATTAATATTTCACAGTATTACTGTTTATACTGCATTTTTGATTAAATAAATGCAGCTTTGGTGAGCAGAAGGGACTTCCAAAAACATTAAAAATCTACCAACCCTAAACTTTTAAACAGTAGTGTATCTGATATATTAAATCTCATTCAATACATTCATGACATTTTGGTCTAAAGATGTTATTACACACAGCAGATGAAGCATTATTGTTCTCTTATCTGTTTAGCCCCACCCCCACTGCAGTGTCATCTTCCTATATAATCTACCCTAAGCGGGGGAAGTTTAGCTGAGTAATTGGGATAATAATTATCGCCTGGTTAGTGCCAGCTGGGTGACTGAGGGGGTCAGAAAGCAGCGTGCCGCAGGCGGATTCCATATGGTAGAACAATACAATGAGCACGATCCCTAGATAGTGCACACAACAAATGCAAAGTCAGTTTCAAGAGTTCAACTGGAAACTAACTCTGAGCAAGACATTTGTTTGTGCTATTGCATTTTTTTAAATTAATCTCACACTTATTACAACAGTTGGAGACCCTCCAACGTGAGCACTAACGCTCTGTTTAGTTACGCGGATCCAAATTAGCCTCCAATAAAGTGCTGACGCAGCATTGCGCCACATCTGCCGAATCCGCTGGGAAATATCGGGCAACGAGAGGTTAAATATCCATTTGTCACACCCCTCTCTTGTAGCCATAGCAGTGGGGCGACTCTCGCTAGGATACATAAATCAGAGCGTTACTCTTTTATCTCCATTCAGAGGGCGATTTATTTGACTCGCTCTTTATTTGAAGGGTGTTCAACGGCCTTTCAGTCGGCTATGAATGCTCGCTCTGTGTTGTGGGTGGTAAAAAAGCCCAGAAAACAATATGGTTGTGCCACCTCCGCAGCACTCAAGGCCTCTGGAGTCTGTGTGCGTTTACACAATGTCCTTCTTTACTGTGACTTTGGAACAGATGACAGTGTGAAAGTCGTTCTCTTTTAACGCCGATCGTTAATCCTGCGACTGAACCTCACTTTCACGTCTCAATGAAGACCAGAAAGCTTTTTTTATTCACCCTCGCTCTTCCTCAGCCAAGGTGTTTAATGTGATTTAATTTAATTAAAAGGGAAGTTGGCTATCTCAATATATTACTTATTCATAAATTACATTGTTTCCTGTCAACCTTGTAATCAGCGGAGGCCCCAGAGCTCACGGGAGAATAAAAAAGCGTGTGATATGAGGATTTAACGTGCGCAAGAACAGATACTGATCTTAATGCAGTGCAAACATGACGGAGACGTACGAAAAACTCAACTGTGGCAAACTGACCAGAGATATTTTCAGTCGAAAGCCCCAGGACTTGGTTTTCTATGATATCAATTAGTTTAAAAACACCATGAAATCAAAAGTTTTGTGACTTTTAGTTCATGTCTGTTTATCTTTACGGCCCTCTGTTTGCTGGACAAATTCTTGCAAAAAACTTTCTTGGGGTCTTTTTGGTTGTTTGTTTAAAATTATAAAATATAAAAATAGTTTATATATAATATTACCATGTATAATTAATATTCTAGAGGTCTTCTGAAAATTACATACATATCTACAATAGTTTTTATTTTAGTATTTTATTAAAACAGTTAATATTTTAACAGTAAGAAATAGAGACCAGGGTTATTATAGTTAACTAAAGCTAAAACTAAAACCATAAAAAAATAAACTTTAATAATATAATATAATATAATAAAAATCTTAAACTTTTTTTTTTTTATTTCAGATAGTTGCCAAGGCAACATTTCTCATTTTTTAGTAGAAATAAATAAATAAATAAATCATATAGACATTAACAAAATAAAACTAACTTGAATTAAAATGAAAACAGAAAATATAAAAAACTGATTTAAATATAATATATTATATTCTATGTTAATATTATAAACAAACAAACAAACAAACAAACAAACAAATAAATAAATAAATGAATGATAGTTTCATCAAAAGTAAAATAACACTGATGCAGATTGAAGACGCATATAATTTAAACAAACAAACAAACAAACAAATGCTTCCTTGCCATGTGCTTAGTTTTTATTTTTCATTTTAGGTAGTTTTGCCTTGACAGTTTTCCTTGATATTGTATGTCACTATTAGCTTTGGCTACAAACCAACATCCATTGGTAATGAGCTTTTGATATTGACTCTAGACATGCCATAATGGTCATTATTCACTATTTATTAATCTTTACAGCCTTACTGTGATTGACAGAATGACATAACAGCAGCTCTGAAGTGACCTTATCCACCAGACGTGTGCTATCAGTAATAATTTTGTCTATTACAGTTTATGGTTATTTAGTGAGTGCAGACTGGAGCCTCTCACCTCTTTCCAACCTGTCAGAGATAATGTTGAGCCTGCAGAACAGCAGGGACGAATCGCCCCTATTCATTTTTCTAAGTGCCGTTTCACAGTGTCACTTCATTTAGCCTATTACAGCAAGTCTCTGAGTGTCGTTATTGGACTGGCGGCATCAGAGTCGAAAAATCACATCCATCCACACTGCATTAAGCGGCACACACTATTTTACAGATTTGCCAGCTCTCAGGGGGGATATCATAACGGCTATGTGCAAATATAGACATATGTTAGAGAAATCACACTTGCCAGAAGTGAAATCATGGGCTTCCAATGCTTCAATAGTCAGGGGATACATAACGATAAAATCCAACATCCCCCAGAAGAGCCACAAATCCATGATTCTTCTAAAGACACGCAAATATACTCGCCCGCGTGTGCGTGTTATATAACCATCAGGACAATAATGTGTGTGATTAATCACTTTTATTGTCGCTCTATCTTTAGTTTAATTGAATTGAAGGATTCTAATTGATTCCTCCTCATGTGTAAATGTTGGGCGTTTACAGTGCTGCCAATCCTCTGGAAATGCCAGAGGAGGATTTTCCAAGGAATTCATTCATAAATGTATTTGCTGGTGATTTGACATGTGTGCTTGGAAGAAGAGGAGGAGCAATGGAGAAAGACATTTAAAAAAGGGAGATTTCAATTGCCATTATTCCACAGGGAGAAATTCCATTCAGACACACATCAGATGATTTGCAACATTCATGTTTGATTCTCAGGGAATGTCATGGGTTTGAATCCCAGGGAATGTCATGGGTTTGAATCCCAGGGATTGTCATGGGTTTGAATCCCAGGGAATGTCATGGGTTTGAATCCCAGGGAAGCTCATGTGTTTGAATCCCAGGGAATGTCATGGGTTTGAATCCCAGGGAAGCTCATGTGTTTGAATCCCAGGGAATTTCATGTGGTTTGAATGCCAGGGAAGCTCATGTGTTTGAATCCCAGGGAATTTCATGTGGTTTGAATCCCAGGGAAGCTCATGGGTTTGAATCCCAGGGAAGCTCATGGGTTTGAATCCCAGGGAATGTCATGGGTTTGAATCCCAGGGTAGCTCATGTGTTTGAATCCCAGGGAATTTCATGGGTTTGAATCCCAGGGAAGCTCATGTGTTTGAATCCCAGGGAATTTCATGTGGTTTGAATCCCAGGGAATTTCATGGGTTTGAATTCCAGGGAAAGTCATGGGTTTGAGTCCCAAAGATGGTTGTGAGTTTGATTCCCAGGGAGAGCAAAAACTGATTAAATGTATATTATAAATGCAAAGCAAGTCACTTTGGATAAATATATCTGCCAAATATTATTGTAGAATAAGATATGTAGCAAATTCTGATGATTTTTGAAAGATTATAAAGACAAAACTTTTTTTTTCTTTAATTATTATTATTATTTTTTTAATGTAACATCCTGTATTAAGAACACATGAAGAAAACAAAGAGGGTCACTGTAGAATGTACAACAGAAAAACAAATATGTGAAGGTCCATATGTGAAAGCATTTGAGCTGAACTTTCCCTATCTCTGTCACCTTACGACCGTGTTGACTCACATTCGTGACTCATTGGCTGAACTGACCCGAGTCCTGTTCCTCAGTCATATCAGCCCTACAGGGAAGCGGTCAGGCGCTGTAAAGTTCACCTCAGCCTGTGTCAGGGACCGCCAGGCAGGCTGTTTAAAGGTGATAATGGCTTTTAATTTAAGCCAAAGATGATTTATCTGAGCTTGGCTAGCCTCCCAAACCACAGACCTGAAAGCATGAAATGAAAACTATTACCCTGGAAGTCTCATCAGTCACTTTGAATATTCTGAATGTGGAAAAGAAGGAAAGGAAGGGAAAATGAAAACCGGAGAAGAAGACACTATATACAGTAGTTACGGTGGACCCGGTTCAATTTGTCAGAGGTTTGAAGCTTTCTAAACTTGAGAAATTAATGTGAATGGCGGCGAATGGCAAAAGCAAAGCTATATTTAGACGTTCTTACGCATGTTTGTGTCAACTTAAGATATGAATGTATAACAGGTCTCTTTTGTTTTTCTTGAACTGTTTCATATTTATAATATGGTATGGTGGTCTGACATTGGCGATGAATAATAATTTGTATTGTGATGTAAACACGGTCATTGTTTAAAGATGTCAGGTCGAGGTGACAGAATGGGCTCACTTTGTTTATGCTCTAGTCAAGCTAACAGTGAAGAGTGATAATTGCTGGATGAACAGGAAATGTGTGATCATTTAATTTGTTTTGAAAAGAGAGGACAACAAAGTCAGAGTGAAAGCTCCTGTTAAGTTAAAGAAAAGACTTACTGGGGGAAAATTTTGATAAAAGCTTAACATAGCTGTAAGCATGTGCTAACAAGTTTGAGTCTGGTTCTGATTCTTTTCCCACCCATTGACCCACCATTTCATAATAATCTAAATGCTATTAGGACTATTAATTGTTGCATATAATACTTTATAAGCAAAACAATATATTGACAAATGAAAGATTTTCCATTCTTTGTGCATGATAGCTTGGCATAACATTAGCCGGTTAAGCTGCTAGTTTAACGTATATACCATATGCAAACATTCAACTATATGTTTTTATAGACTACCGTTTACAGTTCGGGGTTAGTAAGATTGTCCGATCTTTATATGGATGACAGTAAAGTGACAATAAAGACACTTGTTATTTTACAAAATATTTATGTTTCAAAATAAATGCTGTTCTTCAGAACTTTCTATTCATCTGTGAATCCTGAAAAATAAAATGTATCACCGTTTCCACAAAAATATTGGGCAGCACAACTGCAATTTTCAACATTGCTAATAATCAGAAATGTTTCTTGAGCAGCAAATCAGCATATTAGAATGATTTCTGAAGGATCGTGTGACACTGAAGACTGGAGTAATGATGCTGAAAATTCAGCTTTGATCACAGAAATAAATTACAGTCTAACAAATATTCACATAGAAAACAGCTATTTTAAATTGTAATAATATTTCACAATATTACTGCTTTTACTGTATTTTATCAAATAAATGCAGCCTTGTTAAGCATAAAATAATTTTAAAACATTAATAAATCTTACCAACCTCAAACTTTTGAACGGTAGTGTATGTGTTATTGTTTCATTACTCATTACAAACAGCTACTCCACTCAACATATAGGACAAAATCATGACATGGACACAGAAAAATTGTACATCTTGCCAATAAACAAAACTGAAGTAGATAAAATGTCAGAGAATGGTATTTTTTCCCCTTCCAAGTTAACACCACCTTCCCTCCAGGTGTTTTGGACCATTGCCCCTCATTAGCGTCACCGTTAAAATATCAGTGTCAGTTACCAAACAGTTACACCGCTAGATTAGCTGCAGGGCATGTGTCTCATCTCTCACTTGGCTTAACTGTCAATCACACCTGAATGAGATCTGTTAACCAAGTAGCTTTGCCATTACCAATAAACTTGTCCTTTTGTATTGGGTGGCTACTGGTATTTAGTAAACAGTGGTTTTAATTAAAAACCTCTCGCACATGCCCGTGTTCCCAAATACCCCCACAGTGTGTGTTTGTTGAGTGTTTTCTCATGGTCATTCACTGGCCATCTGAAAGGGACTCGCAGTCGTTTGGTCTTTGTTTGTGAAGCGTCAGCAACTGGTTTAATCCTCCTCAGCTTGTCTGGCTTCTGTGGGAGTCACAGACTGACTGAGTGACTTTAATCTGCTGTTTTTTTGTCTTATCACTCAGTCTGAGCTGAACCTGAGAAGTGACTGTTCTCTTTCAGACACTTTATTTACACGAGTGCTGGAGCGAAATGCTAAATTTAAAAGCTTTAAGCCAGTAACCAAATTCTTGGCAAGGAAACCACAACCACATGGTCCCATTTTTAAACAATTTTTATGTGGAAATTGAGCAATGCTAGAAGCGTTTGTTCATGCATTTGCATAATGTTTTGACTGTGACCTCAATTATTGACAAGAAATTTCACGGTTTGTTTCTATTTTTTTCATCCACATAACTTAAATGACTTCAGGGATTGACGTCATCCAAAAATGAAATTTCACTCCTGCTCGTGTCGTTCCAAACCTCTTACTGTTATCTTTGGATGCTAAAGAAGATATTTAGTTTAGTTTTTTTTTTTCCCCAATTAATGTCAGTTGTGTCTAAAACAACATTGGAACATATTGGGTGTTTTTTAGTACTTATAAAGTAGGCCTACATATTCTGCATAACCATATTTTACATCCATAATCCTACCCAATACCTAAACTTAACAACTACCAGTGATACTTTATTGTAAGGTATCCATGTTACATGTACTTACTATTATAATAACAATAAATTGTGCATAATTACATGCAGGAGCGCAACTGCACATTTTGCAAGGGGTATGCAAGATCAGTGTCGGTGCCCCCCTGTGTTCTAGTAGCATCTAACACTAACTCCCGCAGAAAACTTTCTGCAAGTCAGTGACCAAATGCCCATTCACTAGCTTGTGCATGGAAGGATACAAACTCATCACTTCCCCCATTTTCAATACCATAGGGAAAAAAAATGAAAAGTAAAAAAAAAGAAAATTGTCACATAACGTCCCCTTTAACTCCTGATGGCAGACCCCAGGCAGCAGAACAGATTTATTTATATTTATTTATAACATTTATTTATTTATTTATAACACCATAAGTAAAATTTACTATCTGCATTTTTTCATTTTTACTTATAGAGATAATTCATGGAAAATTTGCCATGGTAAGTGGAAGATTTCTGCCAAGATTTTACCTGGTAGAAAAACAAATACTATTAAAATGAATGTCATGATTCCCACTATGACCACTAGATGGAAACCGAGGATCATTTATTGTCTCATTTACCATTTTCACTCTGGAATATAGTTCTTTTCACATGTTTTGCTAATGGATTTTTATTTAGACATTATAAAATTACTATTCTAGCATTTAAAAATCTCTTCATTGTCAAAGTTCACCATTGTTTTGTATGAAGTATGAAGTAGCAAGTATTTTCAACTCATCAGATCTACTTGAATCTCACAGATAGCCTATTTTGAATTCAAAACGGCAATTTTCAGCAAAAGATGGCTAGTTTGTATCCTTGTTTACAATCTTCTCAGTTTCTCTCAAATGTAAATCAAACGCCCATTCAAAAATGTGTGTGTGTGTTTTTTTTTTTTAAGCAATAGAGATTCTCAAACGAAGTGATCTTAGGCAGTGGTGGTGCCAGGATGTCATGGGGTGGCCAGGGAGGGGCCAAAAACCAGTCTGTTGTGGCACAGAAATCTTCATTATTTCAGTGTAAAAATGTATTTGACTACAAAGTACTGGACGGTTTTAGTGCCTAAAACACAACTGAATACAATTAATTGTAATTGAGAATTAGATCAAGTAATACTGAATGAATATGACAATTTTTGTATTATTTTTGTATTACCTCCAGGTATTTTAATAATAGGGTTCACTATCGCTTGGTTCTGGGTCTCAACACCCCCAAAATCTTGTTCTCCATCATTGCACAGGCCTACTCATGGATAAGACATGCAGATAGTTGAAAGTTTAGTCAACCTTCACTGAATTTTATATAATCAATGAACTCTGAAAAAGTAAAAGGTCAGTATTTAACATTCTATTGGTTGCCAAAATGAATTAACTGCAACGGTTTTGTCAAACCTAAATGGAGCTCTGTACAAAGGAAAATAAAAAAGTTCTATTTTGAATCCACATCTGTGATAATGTGAAAAAGGGCAGCAGTCAACAGCACATAAATGCTAGAATGTAAAATGAGTTATTTTAGGTATGGTTTCATTTTCGTTTTATTTTGTACTTTACAAATTAACGAAAAATTAGCGCATAATTTTTAGTGCAACTGCACTGTGCTCACATTTACTTGTGCATTAAATTACAAATATTGTGATCTCGAATTGCAGATTATTTCAGTAACCTACATGCATTTGTGATGCATATATACATGCATGCACAGTTTTGCAGCTTTAATCAGCATTTTGGTAATTTCATGACTTAACTGACGATGTATGCTCGTAGTTTGTTGTGCGGGTTATTTATGATGAAGTGATATAGAGCGTGCGACTCATATTCGCGTACAGTTGAAGAGTGTGTGCTGTGAGCACGGTAAAACAGCTGACAGGACAGGAAAGGAACCCTAACCCGTTTTTGCACTACTGATTACATGCAAGTAACCCTAAACCTAACCCTAACCATATAGTAAGTACATGTAATTCATTAATATTACTCAGATACTTAAATGTATAATTATACTGTAACAAGGACACCTTAAAATAAAGTGTAACCCAACTAACGAAGTAACTATTAATAAATTAGTAGTTTATTGAGGCAAAAGTCATAGTTAATGATTTGTTAATAGTGAGAATTGGAGCTTAAAGTAAAGTGTGACCAAAATTTATTATATGGGCAAAAACAGTTCTTCAAAATATCTTCATGTAAATGATGGTTACACTTTATTTCAGTAGTCCACAAGAGACATTTGACTCTTATTAATTTGCAACTACACGTCAACTAATTCTCATTAGAGTATTAGTTGACTGTCAGGTTAGGGTTAGTAGAATAAGTTTACTAGTCAGTTGAATGTCTACTGGGGGAAATCAACATAAAGATAAGTTAACAGATATTAAACCGACAAACTACTAATGACTGCTAGTTGACATGTAGTTGCAAGGTTATGTCTAGTTAGTAGAATAGCTAAAGTGGACTACTAAAATAAAGTGTTTACCTAAAAAGTTAGATTGATACAATTTTTAGAAGTATTATTTAACTCTGGAAACCTGCATTGTTAGGGACAAATTAAACAGGTTTTGTTGGCGGTTTTGTAAAATGCATGCATGATGTCTCACTGCTCTAGTAAGAAAGCAAGCAAATCGTATCTGGATCCGAGAAGTATGGGCTGCCGTTACATAACCAAAGAGAAAGAGATGAAAAGAGAGGCAGACAGACAGCATACGAAAGATCCTCCAGGGAAAGAAGAAGCTGTTTCTGCACAGAAAGTAGGACTGCTCTTGACTGCAAAGTGCGGCAGAAGTTTTCTGCTCTCATCATCGCTGTTGAGTAACAGGGTTGAGTTGAAAAGTGTAGCACCATAATTAAAGAGAACTTCAGAATGCGCTCGTCTGGTAACCTGAGGGGATAGCTGGAGTTTCTCTTTATTCAGCTGTGGTGAGACTATGGGTGAAGGATTAGTAGAGATTACATTGGGATCTTAGTTCAGATAACTTCATCCTCGGCTTTTTTTCTTCGCTTTCCTTCAGTCGCTGCGTGTAAAGCACCTGCAGCGAAAAACGCTTCCATCTCAGACGATGACAGTCGGACGGTTCGTTCTCTCGCACCCTGTCACCCTCATTAAGCCCGTCGATGAAAAGTGTGGAAACTCTCGTCAGATATCTGCATGTTCCAGTGGCCCGCTAGGCTTCTAAAGTTACAAACCTCTAATCCTTCGGCTTTGGCAGAAACAACTTTGGTATTATGGCTTAAATGGGTATTTTGAAAGTTTCTCAGGCCTTTTGGTGGTGGGTGTTTTTTTGTCCGTCCGTGTTGAGAAACAGATGTTGGCCGTCGGCCATCTTCTCGGTCTCATTGACTGAGCTGTTCTGGCAGTTAGCTTCACTGACCTCTGCTTTGAGCGTATTTGGCAGGCATTGTATGGCTCTTTGAAAAGCTGCTCAAAATCTTGTTACATCACAATGATCAGACCATTGGAAGCGCTTTATACAAAGACACAAGAGCGTCATAACAGGTGTCTTTTACTAATAGCTGGCTAATCCGTTCTGCTGAACAGTCTGAAGCCGGTTAATCAGCAGTCGCTCCAGGTTTACAAGTTTCCTGTGACACTTTCTCATTATTTCCTTTTGTATCACTTTCACTCTCAGTCTGGAGCCAAAATCCATACCTCCAATTACTCTGAATGTCATATCTATAAACACAAGCCTTTCATGTTCATATGTCTGATAATCAAGAATATAAATGCCATGATTCTCATGTAAACTGCACAGTTGGGCTAGATTTGGAATAGAATTCTCACTTACACTAGACAGACAGACAGACAGACAGATAGATAGATAGATAGATAGATAGATAGATAGATAGATAACTCAATTAATAGAATGAATATCATTCCTACATAAAATGTTTGTATTATTTTTTGATATTGTTATTTTTAATTTCGTTTGTTCGTTCATTCACTTCACTCTATAAACATTTTAAAGAGTAGTATGGGTCTCACTAAATTGATTGAATGAAAATCACTCCTTTTTTATTATTTTTAATATTTTTATTTTTAAATATTGACATTCTTAATTTATTTATTAACATACATTTAGAGTCACATAATTGTTTTTTGTTTTGTTTTGTTTTGTTTTGTTTTGTTTTGTTTTGTTTTGTTTTGTTTTGTTTTGTTTTGTTTTGTTTTGTTTTGTTTTGTTTGGTTTGGTTTGGTTTGGTTTGGTTTGGTTTTGGTCCATGGGTGACATTTGTCTTGAATAAGAGATTGCATCACCAAATAATACCAATCATTACAAATAAATACATCATAATACCCATCACTTTACAATAAATTAAGCTATATAATATAACAATTAGCTAAACAATTTAAAGACAATTCACAACAATCTCTTAGCCCCCCACTGCTCTATCATTTAATTTTCTTGTATTTTGAATCATCATTGAAAAGTATTTAGTATAAAATGACAGTTTTTTATACAGTATAGTGCCATTGTGGCTACGTTTAGCTGTCCCTTTGTCTCTTGATTGATGGCTGACCGTGTCTTCTGGATGTGCACGTGCAGAACTGTGATGGCCTTTTGGTTGTGTTCTCAAAAGACCTCTTAGTTTGAACCTATAATGTGTCTTCATTAAGACTGAGAGCCTCTTGCAACCATAGATCATTACAATGACAGGACTTGCACTATGCCACAGTCAGCAGATAATTGTGATTCGAATACTGGGGTCATTTAGGGTGAGCTTATTAACATATGTATAGCCCAGCGGATTGGCCGTCAATATGATGTCTAAGTCTCTCATTTTCTCTCTGTCGCCTCTCTTCGCTTCAATCATCCATCTTTATCCATCCCACCTGTCAGTTATTGGGTACTTCATATATGCCATCAGATGCCCACGAAGTGACCATTCAAAACACAATCACTTCCTGTTGCTGAGCAACTTTGCTTAGGAAAGCAGTAACTGGATTTAGGAATGTGGCTTGGATGTCAATAAAAAGAAAGATTGTGAAGATGAATTGATTTTGTTTAGCTTTGAGAAAAGAAGGTTCTGTCTGTTTTATGTGCCATCTGTCTGCATATGCCAACCTACTGACCTTGCATTGATTATTACACAACATTGAAAACTTAATTGAAATGAAGGCCCGTGTCAGAGCTTTTTTTGTTCATCAGTGGCATGGCCATTACTAAAGGTCATGACCCATGACCCCTTGTGAGGGGTCCCATAAGGGGCTCAAGGCTCTCATTCAGTAGTTGTGGATAACTGGGTTGGACACACAGAAACAAAATATATTCACATACTTTTCTAAGGTCCTGTGCACTCTTTCAGGTTTTTTTTTTTTTTTGGTCATTGTCATATTCATTAGATTTTGTCCATTTTACTCTGATTGAAGTGATTTTTATTTTATTTTATTTTATTCTTACCATCAATTCTGATTACAGAATTGTACTAATCTTTATCCTAATGGCACATATTTGTATATTTTCTTTATATATATATATATATATATATATATATATATATATATATT
>JAFVLL020014956.1:0-11763 GCA_021397915.2 Tor tambroides | reverse complement strand
TTTAAGTTGAATTACTGAAATAAATGAACTTTTCCACGACATTCTAATTTATTGAGATGCACCTGTATATATATATATATATATATATATATATAAATGAATCACAGCCTTTGTGATTTGATAATCAAAGTAAATTCATAATTTTGGTTTTATTTTGATTAATTGTGCAGCCCTAGTTCAATATTTAATTGAATTTGAAAGCACTGTTTACCTCATCACTTTGATAAAAGAGTGTGAATGCACTGCGGTGTGCACATAATGTAATAACACAGATTAACTTTTTAAAAACTTCCCATTATGTGTGAGGCAAGGTTGTATTTCAGGTCTATGTTACATATATAAATAAAATTATGAAGAACGACAGATCAGAGATGATCTGTTTTACATGCTATTACAAGCTATAAATGACTTTCAAAAAGTGATTAGGACTGAATTAACTTCAAAATCAAAATCAAAAGATCACACCACTAAGTTTTGATGATATTATGGTTTCTAGATTTGGCTCGGGTGCCTTCTTCAATTGAAGTCTACACGATTTTTCCATCCAACAAGTTCAAACATAAAACAGTAATAGCACATCTTTTCTATCATGTGTGTCTGCAGCACAAATCAATTTACAAATATTCTGATATCAGGAACAACACAATGCTACTGGAGTCTGTTTTCACCATATCAGAAGACACATCCTACATTACTGGAGCCTTTGAAAGACAGATAAAGCATTGGAGGAATTCTACTGGCTGATTTAATTTTGGTTTACAGAAACAAGCCGTAAGGAGGGGTGAGTCAACCTAGAGAAGCTTAACTCCATCAGGGTGACTCTCATGTATTTGTGCACATTCATGGTTTTCTCTATATTTCTGTGTTTTTAAAAAAAATTATTCTTAGATTTATATTTTATTGTATTACAATTTCAAAATGTTATTTTATTGTATTTCAATTAACAATTTCAATTAAATTTATTTAAATTTTAATAGCTGAAAAACACTGGAACAAAGTTGGAGAAAACTGTGTGGAGTAAAATGTGTAATGGGGTCAGTAATGCTCACTGTGTGTTTATGTGTCATAAACAGTGTTTATGTGTATATTACAGCTTTTTGTGCTTCAACACCCATGTCACCCAACACCTGGAGACAGATTCTCCAGGTCAGCCAGACACAGGCTGCTTATTCAAGTGGGTGTCTAATGTCAAAGGCTAGGTTTGTGTGTGTGTGTTCTCTCACAAGTTGCGGTGTGTCCTGCAGCAGTGGTAGAAGCGTGGCCTCCAGGATGGCAGTCTGCTCTGAGCTGAGCCCCTGCCACAGAGACAACAGTAGGATGAGGAGGTGAGTGGCACTCCGCAAACGTGTAAAAGCTTGGATCAAACATTCCCGGTTGTCTTCTGCTGCATCTGCTAATGCTATAACCTGACACAGAGACACAGACAGACAGACAGACAGACAAAGAGAGAGAGATTCAAGTTAAGTGTACGACTAACTGCATAAAAGATGAATAAATATTTAGCGAAAAGAAAATTAAGCTTATTTTTAGGACTTTTAAGATGCATTGCAGTATTATTTCGATGTAAAATTAGAGTATGTATACTATGTTCTATCTCTTATCTTTAATAAAGAAGAGTTTTCAAGAGTTTCTTTGAAATTGCCTTCATTCTCAGAGGTAATTCCCATTAGATTATCATTATTGTAGCAGTATTTAGCACTATTTAGAAGTCACAAGAATGCACAATCATCCTAAAAATAATGTCATAATGCAAAGACTGTATTGTCTAAATGCAAAACATTTTTTTCTTTAGATTTTGGAGTTAAATATGTCCTGGATATAGTCTGTAAAATTCACCCTAAGAGCAAATTGAAAAATTAAGCAGGTCTTGGTTATTAGTGTTTCATTTAATGCTGGTTTGCCTTTCTTCTTTTTTTTTTTTTAAATACAGTTCAATGAAAAGTGGGATATGAGAGACTGTTGAAAGAGAGAAATGAGTAAAGATAAATATAACAAGGCAAAAGGGGAAAAAGCTCAAGAAACAGTGCTCCACAACATAAACGACAGCAAAAAATTTAGCAAAAAAAAATAAAAATAAAAATAAAAAACAGCCCATCATACAGGCCTGATAATGTTATGCTCTTTGAGAGCAGACCACACCTGTACATTCAATCAAATTTTGCCTGAAACCACAAGGCAAAGAGCACAAAAAACACACTGAAACAGTGTCTGAGAGAGACATCTGCTATTAAAGATCAGTGTGTATTGATAAAAAGGCCTCAACTGCCAATCTAAATAGACCTTCAGTGAAGGAGCTTTTGTGAGTGAGAGTACAAGAGTTGATTGATGCCAGCTGAGCAAAAACAAAAGCACATTTAACGGGAGAGAGAAAGAACTACTACACGAAGAAGAGAAAGTCAAGAATAGGTAAAACACCCTTGAAAAAAGATGTAAGGCAGTTCTTGAACTTGCTCAGTGAAGAACAGTATCTTCAAATACTGAGTTTTGGCTGAATGATTTAAGGTGTTTAGGCACACAATGTGCCTCAGGAAGAGAATAATACAAACTTTCTTTTGTCTTTATCTATTTAAGTACCTTATTCAAAGCATAAAATGAAAAAATGGAGAATCAGGAAGTGGGTTTTCATTATGTACAATGTTAAGTATCACTTAAGATGAGTTAGATTAGAAACCACTATCTTGAAGAGCTAAAATTTGCTGTTGGTTAGAAAAGAACAGACATGAAACAGCTGGCAGACCATTAGACTCATCAGTGTGGTCACCACTTACCCATGGGCACATTCTACAAAAATTATATACTCTAAAAATACCCCAAACCATTTTGAAATATAACATTTCAAGCCCAAAACAAACCCCAGCCAATGCCAAAGACAGGCAAGAAAATACTTTATTCCCTGAGGGATGTAGCCAAATACAGAGAGACAGAAATATCTGTGCAGTCAGAATAAACAGATTTTTTTCATAGTTCTTGGTGGGATGTCAGTAGTCAGTGGTCTCTGTTCACACCTTCAGGAGAAAGAGAGCTGTTGAAATACAGCACTTCACTACTGAATCTGTCAACATCAGACTTGAGTTTCAAAATTATATGAAACTCTTGAAAAAGCATCAGCAACATGGTCTTGAGCCATGCAGCCTATTTGCTTGATAGTGGTGAAGAGCAGGGGCATCATGCACCTTTGAGAGGCCACAAGTGGAAGCCCCTTTGGTGTCCTGGGCAAGACAAGATATGTCAAAAGGAGGACAAAAACTTTTTAAAAAGAACACAATGACTTTTCATTTGGGTGTAAATCAACTGGTGCTACCAAATTTAGATTTATGATTACTGCCACTATAACGAAAAACTACAATCATGCATAATTCATTTTCAAAGAAAGATTTTTTTGAAAACGTGTTTGAATGGATGTTGCACTTTTAGTGAAGAGCATAAGTTTCCATGGGTGAATCTCTCAAAATCGTAACGTCAGAGTCAAATTTAGCATGTGATCAATATTTACATTATAACATAAATATTATTATGCCATGAACAATGTTGATTAAAAGTGTATTGAATCCAAAGATATCTTAAAAGAAATTATCTAAAATTCTACTATTCAGGACCAATTTTATTTTTTTTTCACAGTGGCAATATTTTCATGACAAATTGGGGAATATATTACTTTATTGTCATTAATATAGTAGGATTTTTTGCAACTGACACATACCAACAGCTGAAATGAATTGACTCACTGAGATTTGATATTATATTTCAAACTCTGGCCACAATGAATTAATAGTGAAATATTATTACAATTTTATAATAACTTTTTATAATTTTAAATATTTTAAAGTTTATTTTATTTCTGTGATGGCAGAGCTGAATTTTCAGCAGCCATTAATCCAGTCTTGAGTGTCACATGATCCTTAAGAAATCATTCTAACTTGATTTGCTTATCAAGTAAGATTTTTTTCTTAATATCTGTGTTGAAACAGCTGAACCAGCAAGCAATTTTTTAAGGATTTTTTTGATGAGTAGAAAAAAAAGAAAGAAATCTTTTATAACAATTCACTATAAATGTCTTTGCTATTACTTTAGATCAATTTAAAGCATCCTTGCTGAATAAAGGTATTAATTTCTTTAAAACACTATACACTATAGACACTATATAGTATAACACATTTATGTCACTAATGAAAGACTAAATTTAAACCATTTACTAATCAAAAAGTTGGTATAAAATAGCCTTTCATTTAGAAAAAAAAAAAAAAATCTCATTTTGATCCTAACAAAATCAAACAATCGAAAATGTCAGTATTATAACTAAACATAAATATGCTATAGCTGGTTACTGAATGTGTATTTGTGTAAGAATGGCTCCTGTGTGGAAGGAAAGCTGGGAGGTTGATGACAAAGAGATATGCATCTGTACCAGCAAGCGATCCTAGACAGTTACCATTGTTGTTTTCAGTCATGGCGCAGAGATTACATTGAGATGGATAAAGAAATGCTGGTAAAGACAATTCTTGTTTATAAACTCGTCCATTGAAGAGAGTTAAGTAAGTTCTAAGGGTATGATAGTATCTGGCAACCCATAGAGACAACTAAGATGCCTTATCAGCTGGCTCAGATTTGATAAATATGCCACTCCGTGTCTCTTGTGTTCTGTCTTCCTGGGAAAACTGTTCATTATCCACCTTCTCCCTCACTTCACCCTGGGTGAAACTACTGCAGTGAGAGACATCCTGTAGGATGCTCCACACTTCCATTTAGTCAACAATAAACCAGACAGCTTTTAGGCAGAAAACTGAAGAAAGCTTCTGCCTAGCTGACAAGAACAGTTTTTAATACATTTCTCATTGTAAAGCTGCTGGAATGTTATAACTTTCTGCCCACAAAAATGTCTGAAATGTACGCTTAATAAGCAATTCAAACTCAGAGCACCTGGAAATTGTTTATTGTGAACTAAGCTACTCAAAACACTTTATGAGTTGCATATTGACGTTGAAACACAATGTATTCAACGAATAAGCAAGAGACAAATGTTGCTTCTTGCACATTTCGCAACACCTTCAAAGTGAAATGGTCAAGTGGTGCAAAAACATTCTTCAGTTTTGTGAAACAGATAAACATAAATCTGGCGCAGTTTTATTGTTGTTGATGATATACGTATCATGGCATTTTGGAAATTGAAAAATGTAATGCATTTGGAAAATAAAGTACCACCTACACTAAACCCTACCCTAAACCTAACCAATAGTGTTAACAAAAGCAAAGGTGACATAAAAACACATTTTCCGCATTTTAGCCTGCTTTTACGAGTCTTCGAAATGTTTTAGCTTGACTCATGTTTCACAAGACTCAGGTGCTCAAGTTCAACGATGTACCAGGTAAGCTACCAAGCAAGTTTACCACATCAGCAAATCCATGATTACATATGATGCTGGTAATGTTACAAATTATATAGGGGAAAGGGGAAAGGGGAAAGGGAAGTGGTGTGTGCCCAAGTATGGTGACCCATACTCGGAATTTGTCCTCTGCATTTAACCCATCCAAGTGCATGCACACAGTAGTGAACACACACCCGGAGCAGTGGGCAGCCAATGTTACGGCGCCCGGGGAGCAGTTTGGGGCCTTGCTCAAGGGTCTCACCTCAGTCATGGTATTGAGGGTGGAGAGAGTGCTGGTTTATTCAGTCCCCCCACCTACAATCCCTGCCGGACCTGAGATTCGAACCCACGACCTTCGGGTTACAAGTCCAACGCTCTATCCATTAGGCCACGACTGCCCCCCTCTCTCCCTCTCTCCCTCTCTATATATATATAATATATTCATTTTAATATTGATCGATAATTTCCCATTGTAATTTGAATATACGTGAAAAGGAATACAAGTTTAAAAAAATAAAACATTTATGCTATGTGAGCGGAGAACACCAGTCTCCTGGTTTGCATTAATGAGCTATTGAGTACCCCAGGGATCTGCCCTGGGACCCTTCCCATTCCACCATAATATGACAGGCTTGCAGTGTGATATTTGACCTTTTTTGTACTAAAATTCAATGTCTTTTATAGTTGTTTTATTCACTCATTTTAAGCAGATAGGTTTGTACACACACAGCCATGCAACATCTGCAGCAGGGTCTTACTAGAGCTTGATGGTTATCACCACTGAATTGTCACAGGATCTTGCAAACAAGCCAGCTCATGACGTTTCTGCCCTGTTAGAGACAGCTGAAAGTATTGCAACTGTGGAGTAGAACTCTGAAAAATATCACAGTACATCTGTCCCCAGTATATTGCGCTCTAATACGCGATACCAACTTCCTGTCTCTGAAAAGAATCTCAGCTCAAGAAATGTTTATCACTAACTTCCTCAAACCTAAACATCACCATGTGCCAAACTGGACATCTGCTCAATGCCATTGGATTTTGGAGCTGTGAAAACACATTATCTATACCAGGGATGTCCAAACCTGCTCTTGGAGGACCAACGTCCTACAGAGTTTAGCTCCAACTTGCCCCAGCACACCTGTATGGAAGTTTCTAGTAAGCCTAAAGACCTTGATAAGCTGGTTCAGGTGTGTTTAGAGCCCTCAGGAGCAGGATTGGACAGCACTGTTCAAACCAAATGAAGAATCACACTTCATAATATGTCTTACAAGTGTGTCTCGATTTAACAAACACAACAGCAACACAACAGCAACACTACCTGCTCTGTGGTTCTCATTGTTCAGTTACAATTTAGTGTATGGGAAACCATGACATTAAACCACACAATGACATTCTAGATGATTCTGAAAGTTTTGGAGGCATTACTATGGATACGACCCTTTTCTCTTTCACGGTTCATACCAAAACAGATAAAGGAGATCTTAACTGGTCTCACTGCAATGAAAACCCTGCCACCACGTAATGGAGTATGTAGGTAAAGCAAGTGGCATGAAAAGATTAACAATAAAATTTGGAATTAGGTACTTCAAATCATTCAACTTCTATCAAGCAATTGAAGAAAGAAGCCCAGCATTTGGGCAAGATTTCAGGGA
Source organism: Tor tambroides (assembly GCA_021397915.2). Taxonomy (NCBI): domain Eukaryota; kingdom Metazoa; phylum Chordata; class Actinopteri; order Cypriniformes; family Cyprinidae; genus Tor; species Tor tambroides. The sequence goes on along the minus strand of JAFVLL020014956.1, from coordinate 4,745 downwards.
TAGATGGTACGGTTGTTTGTGTATTCATGGCTAGGTTACTCACGGTTCCATATATAGAAGCCATGAGTCTACAAACAGCCCTTTCATTACTGTGAGCTTTCTCTAGTCATTTCAGCAGACACAATCCAACAGTCTGTAATCAACAGCTAAACCTCACCTCCCAGGCAGAAACCAGCCCACCTCCATACACTGACCCCCCTGAAGTAACGAAAACCTGTCATTTATACTCATGAATATAAAACCAGGAGAAAGACAGGAACTATATGCAGGCTGTGGACAAAATAATGGAAACATGGGAGCTTAATCATGAAAGAGTTCATGAAAATGTTACTGTTATTGCAATACTTAATAACAACCGCAAATGCAAAGATTAGCTACATAAAATGTATTGTTAACTATCTGCTTTTATCAGCGATAAAAGAATTATGACTGTTAAGACATTAATATGTTTGAGTTTTCAATGCAACTTGAGGCAATGAGCTCTAAAGTTATCAAATAGATAGAGACTATAATGCTGGTACATTAGTCACATAAACCTCAAGACTAGTTAATGTGTCTGGAATTATAGCCAGTCAATCCAAAAAAAAAAAAAAAAAAAAAAAAATCTGCACATTAGTTCCTGCATATGCACAGGTTTACAGTTACCAGATAAAGGAATCATTTTCCTTAAAATAACAATTTTTACATTCCCCAGAACAGGCATCAATCACGCATCAAAAATATTGGATGGATGCAAAAAAATGGAATGAGACCGTTAGGTAAGGAAGATGGGCTGATTTGACTTACAGTAATTGTAATCCAATGGTGATGGGTTAGGATACGATACCACTTTGTCTATGCATGTTTGCAGTGCAAAAGTGCAATGACCAGTGAGCGGGACCTGAGAAAGCTGGAATGGCACTTGGAAACGAAGAGAGTAAAAATCATGTTGATTTGCTATAATACATACTTTATTCACAAATTTCAGTGGTTCAGTGATATTAAAAGCCTTCAGTCTGAGACTGCTTCAACGTCTGATGATTTGTCCATAGTGGGACTACTTTTGTCGGCGAAAGAAAAAATACAAATAACTGTTCAAATTTGGTTTTAAAAGCTAGTTATTCAATATTTAATCAAAAATGTTTACTGAACTCTATAAGCTGCATAACTGTTGATCTCCCATTCTTTTCTGCAGTTAACACTCACACATTGTTGTTGCTTTAACTTTTGCCTGTTTTTGTTCATATTTTTGGATATTTATTTATCAACATTTATCATCGTCGGGTTAAACATTCAAACCAACCCAGCTGGGTCAAAGCAACCAAGTGCTGTTTTTTTTTGTTTTGTTTTGTTTTTTATCCCAGTGCTGGGTTGCCAGAATGACCCAACATTTTTTAGACTGTTTCATCTTGAAGACTAATGCAATTTGCTGTTGTATAAAAAAATGTGTAATGATCACATTGCATATGTGTGTCTGTGTGTATTTATGGCTAATTCTATAGTATCTGGCTACAAATGTGCTAAGAAATCAAGTCAATATGAAATCAAAATAGACCTATTTAATTTGTTAATACATATCATCTAGTCTCATTTTAAATGATTCATGAGTCATTCCCAAGACAAAAATTCCACTTGTTCTGCCCCTTCCCTCCAACAATCTATCACAGAGACCACTTTTCACCATCCAATTGCCCATGTGAATAAAAGTGGCCACATTTTTCTTTTTATATTATTTAAAGTTTCTTCAGCACCACACCTTCAAACCACCTTGTTTCTCAATGTAAAATCAATTAACATACTGCCTATGCAAATACGCAAATATGTTACCTACACGCTCAATACACAAATGACATTTTATCCTAAATCCAGATTCAGTGCAACAAAGAACACAAAAACACTTCCTCTCCGTCTTTACTCTCTCTCCCATACAAGGAGCAAATAGAAAGTGAAAGATAAATAAACTGTTCCCTTAAAGGTTTGGCATTATGCAGAGATGAAGATAAATTGTTTGTTGGTGGAGTTGCGTCCTCTGCACAGTGTGTATTTACTTTTTTGGCTCACAGGAGTCAGACAACAGCTTAGAGGGGAGGTAACAAGCTTTTAATCAGAATCAACAGTAGCCAAAGACAATGGGGTCACGAATGGTGTAGAAACATTCTGATTTTGGGTTTAGATTCAGCCTAAAGAATTCAGCCTGTAGAAAATACTTTTAGCATTTTCTACCTTCAAGTTAAAGATCAAGAGCACATGAGCACATTTTGTTTTTATGAAGGTAATTTGATGGTTATTTGTTTTGAGTAGCCTCCATGCACTAGATCTGTAGCCACTAATGGTATCCAATAGAAATATAATAAGTACTGTTACTTCAGTACCAAGCTGACATCAACATACTGCACCATAAAATACCAGTCCAGAACCAAGTACTGACTAAATTTACTATTCAAGTACTGGCTGACAGGTGTCTCACAGGTGACTCCTTTAGAGCACAACATGGTCGAAAATAGCTGAAAATAGCTTTCTCTTTTTTCTTATTGGTCTTTCATTAAGATTGTCATAAAGTATACACGCATCAACACTTAACCCTCTACACTTAGCTCCATTTAGAACATTATACGCTTGGGTATATTTCACATTTTCTTAACCAAAGGAAAACAGAATTATTTAATTAGCTTTTACGAAGTGCTATACTGTATGCATAAGAAAAACAAAATAGAAAATTTAAGTTTTATTCCTATTTCAATGACTCCTAAATAAACTGTATTAGTCTCAAGGTCATACACCCTATATATATATATATATATATATATATATATATATATATATCTTTTAAATAACACGCTTGGAGCAACATCATAATGAAATTATGTGCATTAAGTGCACAAGCAAAACCCACCGTTATCTCTCTAAATAATAAAGCATGTCTTTTCATTTCTTGGGCGTCTTCTCATTGACTAATGTCCACTTCAGACACTTGGAGAACATGAGAAACAGCAATATTTAAAGGTCTGACAGGCTGATCATCAGCCACTCAGGGCAGATTCACTGGCTTTTATTGCCTTAGGTGTATACATTAGATAAAATAAATTGTGCAGGTTGGACAATTGAGCTGTGAAACCAAAGATATCAACTGAAATACAGAAATTGAAGATGTTGTTCACTATTATCCGCTGTAACTTCCACAATGTGTGTAAAAAGTAATTTTCCGAAGTCACCCTGACAGCATAGAACTAAATTGTTACTGGCACCTTCCCAGATGCAAGTACACTTCCTGAGACAAAATGTAAAAGTGACCGTGTACAGAGTCCACTGAAAAAACTGAGGTGCGTAAATGCCAGCTCTGCTTTCCCAGCACCTCCTGTAAGTGGACTGAAAATCTGGCAGGCACTCAAGTGTTCTGCTAACTGCTTCGACCCAAACCGGAGCCTTGCTTAACGGCGAATAAAACCAAAATCCCAAGCAGCTGTCATGACTGACTCTGTGCCAAAGGCTACAGGTGGTCCTACTGAACGCCTCCCACACAGTCAAGAGTATACATTTCACACTGAACTAATATGTGAGAGTAAAATAAACTAAATAAAAATGCACTGAATTTTCATTTCGTGCCGACTTTAAAGGCGGCAGCAGCTTATCAGCACACTCTGCAACACCTGTTCTTCCCCTCACTTTATTGGTTTGCTCTCTATTTATTGCCCTTCTGTCTTGTGCCAGATTGTTGTTTGCCTTTGTGCTTGCACCTTTTCACTCTATTCCCCTGTTTTTTCCTGACAATCAGTCTTCTGGTTCTTGTTGGTTTTCTGGTTTCTGCCAGTTCCTTTTACTTAGCCCACTCAACTGGCTTCAAGTCAGCTCCTTTCTGATTCAGTCTGCCTTGTCTGCCAGCTATACTGGCCCCTGGATTTTAACTGCCCTGACTCTGCTTCCTGCCTTTCCCACCTACTCAGATTATCAATTGTGTGACTCTGATCTCCGCTCTGCCTGACCACAATCCTACCTTGACCCTGTCCGGCCATGTCTGCATCCGCCTGCTGAACTCTCCTGGCCCCTGTAATGTTTTCACTTCTCCATTTTGATTAACTTAATGAATCAAATTGTTTGTTTCAATAAAGCCCTTATCAAATGAAGTCAGGTCCAGTCGTTTATTTGCCCTTACGCTGGGTACACATAGAAATGCGTGTGATAAGGCTAAGGTCATAGAATCAAAGACAGTGCAGCAAATCACAAACAACACAAGCATATAGGATATGTAAACAAAGCAATCAAGCTAACACTTTATTTTGCTAGTCCACTTTAGACATTCTTCTACATACAAGTAACTTTGCAACCAGTCATTAGAGTATTAGTAGATTGTCTGCTGAATATCTGCTAACATTTTATTTTGATGGTAGATGGTAAATAGACATTTTACTTAAAGTAACTTTTCATGCAATAAAAAAAAAAAAAAAAACTTTAACCTGTTAGCCAGCACCCCCCATTTTGGGCCTCACAGGTGAAAATGACCTACCTAAATTAAAATGGTTAAAGTTCATAACAACAGTGTGCTACACACACAATTTAGGTATCTTTGGAAAGAAGACACTCTAGGCTTTACTATCCATCATCCAGAGTTGATAATGCTCAAAAAGATAAAAAGTTATAGACACTGACGTGGCTTGAAAAATGTTCTTCCACACTGAATGTTTTTTTTATTTTATATACAAATACATAGACAAGCAATTCCCGCACACTATCAAAACTTGCAAGGAAGTAATATTTATTAATACCAACGT
>JAFVLL020014953.1:0-61593 GCA_021397915.2 Tor tambroides | reverse complement strand
CACACCCCTAAATGCATTGAAGCAACTGCCATGTGATTGGTTGATTAGATAATTGCATTAATGAGAAATTGAACAGGTGTTCCTAATAATCCTTTAGGTGAGTGTATTAGGGACAGAAAAAATACAAAAGGATTACCAATTACACAATAAAACATGTTTAGTTTGAAATATTTCAATTATAGTGAGAGAGAGAGCAAAAACAACTGAAATATTTCTTAATTGTCACTTTTTATATATTTTTGGCAACATTAAGAAAAATTAAATACCTGGATTTTTTTAAATAGCTAGTTTTCTGTTTTAGAGGACAAAAGTGGCAATTTTGTATTGAAAACAATATCAGAAAGATTTCTCCTTATATATATATATATATATATATATATATCCAATATATTACATACATATAATAGAGACACAAAAAAATATTTTTGAATGTGTCTGAGATTTTACTGTTTTAATCATAAATGTATCTGCATCTCCCTCTAGTGGCTGGATATTTCAGAGCAATATTGCCTCTGTCTACACACACCGTATTCAGTTTTGATTATGTTTGAAAGGTAGTTGAATTCAGTGGCGAAAATTCTAGAATCCAACAGGCAAATCAATGTATTTCTAATTTTACATTAAGATTATTCATAATCCATAAACATAATATGATTCTATGAGTTATAATGCAGTGCAGGCAAAGATGAAGGCAACACTGTGAATTTTCAGAAGTTAATGCTTAGGGTTAATTATAGTTTTTTTTTGTTGTTGTTGTTGTTGTTGTTGTTTTTTGGGGGGACAATTCGAATCTCTTCTGTAAACAGTAAATCTAACGCTATACACACTTGTTATTTCTTGCTACAGACACTAGGTGGAAGCACAAACACACTGAAATTACCTGGTAAGGTAAAACGCTCACATTTCTAGCAGTAGTACGAGTGAAGTGTGGCACAATCAGACTAGACACCGTACGCTGTAGTTATTGTCATTGATAACCATTTTTTATCTGATTATCCATTATTCATTATCTGAACTTTTAAATATGTACATTCGGCTGTTCTGTTTTCCAGGACTCAGCGGGAGTGAGAAACAATGTCATCACGGGGTTAAAGGTTTGGGTTTAGGCACAGGTTGTACCTTGCAGTGAGTTGGCTCCGTTGACCATGTTGGCATGAGGCACGCTGCAGGTCTGCAGGATGCGGGTCTGGGAGATGCTGGCAGAGAGCATTTCCTGTGCTGGAGACACAGATCATACATCATTACCGCACTCACACACACATACACACAAGCTATTTCTGTGTGTCTTTGTGATGTACAGTAATGCATATGCACAGAAGAACAATAGTTTAATCACCTGCGTAACTTGACGTACCTGCCATCATGCCGTAGGTGGTCTGCTGGTTGCTATAGTGACATGGGGGCATTGGGTAGTGCAGACTGGCTGACGCATTGCCCAAAGCAGAAGTGGACAGGTGCATATGAGAGCGTTTGGACGACTGGACCAGTGGGAGACCTGAGGGGATTAAACCAGACACTAATATCAGTGATACATCCTAGACAGACAGACAGACAGATAGATAGATAGATAGATAGATAGAACGAACATGTGTGAATATTTGATACCATGTTTAACATGTATGTTATATATAGTTGTGGTCAAAATTTTACATACATTTTGCAGTATGTTAATTATTTTAGCAAAATAGGAGGGATCATACAAAATGCATGTTATTTTTTATTTAGTACTGCTATTTCAAGATATTTAATTGAATGATATTTTAAGATATTTCACATAAAACACATTTACATATAGTCCACAAGATAAAATAATAGCTGAATTTATAAAAATGACCTGATTCAATAGTTTATATACACTTGATTCTTAATACTGTGTTGTTAGCTGAATGATCCACAGCTGTGTTTTTTGTTTAGTGATAGTTGTTCATGAGTCCCTTGTTTGTCCTGAACAGTTAAACTGCCTGCTGTTCTTCAGAAAAATCCTTCAGGTCCCACAAATTCTTCGTTTTTTTCAGCATTTGTGTGTATTTGAACCCTTTCCAACAATGACTGTTTGATTTTGAAATCCATCTTTTTACACTGAGGACAACTGAGGGACTCATATGCAACAATTACAGAAGGTTCAAACACTTACTGATGCTCCAGAAGGAAAAAACATGCATTAAGAGCCAGGGGTGTAAACTTTTGTACAGAATGAAGATGTTTACATTTTTCTTACTTTGCCTAAATATCTTTTTTTTTTCATTTAGTACACTCTAAAAAAAATGGTGCTAAAGACACTAAAACTCGTTCGTTGGCTCGTAATCATTGGGCGACCCCTGTAAGTGCTATATAGTACCTAAAGGTGCTATACAGCACCTTTGTCAAATGGTGTACAACCACGCGAGGAACCCCATTCTCCTCCTAAGATTTTAGATATGATACTCTACTCTCATATGTGTGCTATGAATGGGAATTTACTACAATAACAAAAGCTGTTTTTAATCACTTTTATGCTTTTCTGAGGTCAAAAATTCTTGGGTGGAGGCCCTGGAATATTTCCTTATAGGGGGGCCTTGCGGGGCAAAAAGGTTGAGAACCACATTATCTTCAGGAAATGCACTATATTTTAATGTTATTTTTTAATCCTTTCCCCAACTAAACTAAAAGACTTAGCGAGAGTTAGAGAAACTTACAGTGGCTTAACAGGTTCTTTGTATGCCAGTGGTGCTATATAGCACCTTAACCACCCCAAAGAACCACTGAAGAACCATTATGGGCTTAACAGGTTCTTTATTATGATAGCAGTGCTATACAGACCCTCAACCACCACAAAGAATTTGTGTGTGTGTGTGTGTGTACTGCTCTTCAGAAGCTACAGAAGATACATGTTTCCCAGAAGACAAAAGAAGTTCAATCCTGATCTTCAAATTCAAAACGATTTCACCCCCGGCTCTTATGCATGGTTTTTCCTTCTGGAGCATCAGTGAACGTTTGAACCTTTTGTAATAGTTGTGAATGAGTCCCTCAGTTGTCCTCAGTGTGAAAAGATGGATCTCAAAATCATACAGTCATTGTTGGAAAGGGTTCAAACACACAAAAATGCTAAAACACCACCGAATTTGTGGGACCTGAAGGATTTTTCTGAAGAACAAACAAGGAACTCTTGAAAAGCTATCAGTAAACAAAAAAAAACACAGCTGTGGATCATTCAGGTAACAACACAGTATTAAGAATCAAGTGGATGTAAACTTTTGAACAGGGGTCATTTTTATAAATTCTACTATTATTTTCTCTTGTGGAATATATGTAAAAATCTTTTATGTGAAATCTTACTCAGGTCAGTACTAAATAAAAAATGACATGCATTTTGTATGATCCCTCTTATTTTGGTAAAATAATTACCATTTTACAAAGTGTGTGTAAAATTTTGACCACAACTGGATGCATTATATCTGACCTCAGTGTGTTTCCCTAGTGTCCACCACCGTGACCCTCAATATATGTGAAGTTCTTTATGATGTTTGTGAATTTGTTCATGTAGAGGTATGAAGGAAGTGCACCTCTGTCTTAATCTCTCTTTTGTCCCTATAGAAAAAAGGACATCTGTGCCAAAATGAATGGCACCCCTAGAAATTCTTAACCTAACATATATAAAATCTTACAGTATATTCCCATTCATGTGACTATGGGCACTTGTTTCACTGATTGAAACAGAGCTGGTGTAAAGAACAGCTGATAATTTTGCTTTGAATTTGCAGAAGAAGCACTACCACATTTCCTGAACCTCATCGCATCTCTGCAGAGGTGACATTTACACAAATAATTCATTATTGCAGTAATAATGAATACCAGATTGTATAATTCCTTCCTTCATCAAATGCATCTGAAAATAAAATTAAACTCATTTAATGAAGGAAAGCAAGTATGTAAATCCAGATAATAGTTCATAATATGCAGAGTGACCTCCGGCTGTCAGAGCCGCACAGAACATTCAATTGAATTTGATTCAGATCAGAGTAAACCCGTGGGTGGTAATCAAACTCAACAAGCACCGCTACATCATTCTGAGACCAGCCTCCACTAACACTCATGTCAAGATGATCCCCTTATATAGGCCGGCATTGTTCAGTAGTGCATACACAAGATTGGCACTGAAATGATGCCATCAACCTTTGATCCCTTATTAAAAACACCCATTGGTTTATCCAGAGTGCAAGCAGTTAAGTGCTCAGATACACTAACAGCCACATTATGATAAATAACTCTTCAAACTTTAGATAGCTGGAAACTCTGACATCCCCAGCCACTTTCCACAGGTGTAAGCGGGGCTGAGTTAACAGAGGGCATATGTGCATGAATAGAAATGCCAAAACATTTCATTTGAGAGTTTTGCATCTTCTGGCTCAGAGACTGAGCTAAATTGCACAGTTCAGTAACTATGCATAAGAACTATGATCAAACAATGAGCAGAGATTTGACTCAATTCATTGAGTTTCTGACAAGACTTTCACTAATGCTCTCTCGCGTGTGAGACAAAACGGGGACAAAATGAGTACACGACAATTTAGCCATCAACATATCAAAGTAATAATATGTCTGCTTTGATAATTATCTGCCGAGAAGTAACAGCTGTGCAAATTGAGCTGATTAGCCACGTCTACATAATTTTGACTTGTTTCAACAAATTACTGTTTGTCTTGTCTTGCTCCGTATAGTGACTGTGAGAGATGTCACTAAAAACCGTCTGACAAAATATACACCACCTTTCAAAAGTTTCAAAAGGGTCAGGAAGAGTTATTCTTTTATATAATTTGGAAGAAATGAGTAGTTTTACTCAGCAAAGATGCATTAAACTGATGTCTATAATGTTACAAAAGATTTCTGTTTCAAATAAATACTGTTCTTTTGAACTTTCTATTCATCAAAGAATCCTGAAATGTATCAGAAAATATTGATCAGCGCAACTGATTTCAACATAATAATAAATGTTTCTTGAGCTGCAAATCATCATATTAGAATGATTTCTGAAGGATCATGTGACACTGAAGACTGGAGTAATGATGCTGAAAATTCAACTTTGCCATCACAGAAATAAATACAATTTTAAAATATATTAAATAGAAAACAGTTATTTGAAATTGTAATAATATTTCACAATATTACTGTTTTTTTTTAAATTGGTGAACAAAAGAGATTTCTCTAATAACATTATACAATCTCACCTGCTGCTCTGATTTGAATTGCAGTGGAATACTTGTTTCTGATATAAAAAGACATTGTTCAATGCATTATACTTTTGATTTGGTGATATTTCTCCAAAAACATTTCCCCTGGGATAAAGAGATGTGATCTCTGGAAAGGTCACTTCCTCGGAGTGAGAGTCAGACAGATTGTGAGTGATGACAGCAGTGAGGACTGGAGATAATACCAAATAATATGTGAACTTTAGGGTCATATAGACTAGGTCGAAAGGACACCCGCTTTTAGTCCAGTGTCTCTCTCTTTCCTTGAGCTTGTTCTGTGTTTTTCACAAAAACCTCTAAGGAAAGTATTCCCAATGGACAAATGCTGTCAAATTAAATGAATACATTTATTCAGCAAGCATGCATTAAATTGATCAGAAGTGACAGAAAAGTCATTTATGATGTCAAAAAAAAAAAAAAATATATATATATATATAAAAAAAGTTGTTCTTTTGAACATTCTGTTCATCAAAAACATGCCACAGTTTCCATAAAAATATTAAGCAGCACAACAGTTTTGAACATTAAAATAATTATATATGTTTCTTGAGCAACAAATCAACATATTAGAATGATTTCTGAAGGATCATGTGACACTGAAGACTGGAGTAATGATGCTTTCATTACAGGAATAAATTACTTTTTCAAATATATTAAAATAGAAAACAGTTATTTTCAATTGTAAAAATATTTTACTGGTTTTACTGTATTTTTGGTCAAATATATGCAGCGTTGGCGAGCATTAAAACTTTTACAGACCCCAAACTTTTGAAATGTAGTGTGCCTGCGTGCATTTAATTACATTTCTAATTTTAAATCTATAATTATAGTGTTTGATCAGTTGTTCTGAACTGGTTTTGTTTTAAATTAATTGAATATAAAATAACATTGAAATGTACTACCATGAATTGCATAAGCTCAACAATATGCAAAATTATTAACATGACAGAGGCTAATAGGAAAACTGACAACTGAATAAATAAATAACAGCAGAATTGTACTAGCCAAACACAATACTGGCCCAAATATTGCATTAGCATCTTCGACAAATGCCAGATGGATTTGCACCAAAACAATGTACAGTTTTGACACAAAAACAAAAGATATGGTAAGCATTTTCTTATCCTTTGAAACTATTAATACAATTATTTATTTAGCTATCCTAACTCTGCACCATTATATATCAAGGTGCATTTTATTATTAGCATTCAGCATGTTTTCCCCTGCTTTCAGTTGAGAACCACTGTATGATCATCCAAGAGCATCAGATTTACCTGGAGGCACCATGTTGGCGGTGTGGCTGGTGACGGGCAGACAGTCTGCGGCTCCGGTGTGATGCATGAGCAGCGGCAGAGCAGCCGAGTCTCTGCTCAGAGTAGTGAAGGAATCGGTGGTGCTGAAGGCCTGGCAGGTCATGACTCTAGATGTTCACCTACTCAGGGTCTGAGTCCTGCACGCGCAGCAGCGGCCCACCTGTGTGACACGAGCAGGGCGTGTGCAGGTATTTATACTGAGCCCCCTCAGACCCCCTCATCCATGTTAATGAGCTCTCGCTGTTAACAAACCATGACGGCCCGCTGAGGCAAAGCTCTGGTAATTAGGGCAAAGAGGTGCAATCTGATACTGTCCATTTCCACTGTGTGTGGCTTCCAACAAACACCAGCGACAGCTCTGATAAACCACGGCTTATGTGATTTAAGATTAATTAGCCATTTCAGGATGTGTTTACATTTACAGTTTAGATGCAATGAGGGAGTGTGTCTAAAAAATATGAAGTTATCATCGAATGTATGATGGAAAAATTAGGATTTATTATGGGTGCATGAGTATTAAAAAGCTACATGATATTACTAGGTTAGAAGTATTAATCCATAGTATAGTAATAAAGAATTCTGAGAAGCACATTAATTTATTAATTATATTATATTTATATAAATAACATGCCATTTTTTTATTCAACATCAAGATTTTAAATTAAAATTACATATACTGTATGTTAGCCAAAACATTGATTTGTTCTTTCTTTACATGATTTTTTTAATACATTTTTAGTTAAATTTTCTTGTGTATCATAACTGTTTTACAGTTCAAATTTTGATGAAGTCTATAATATAGCTGTGCTAATGGGGCATGTTGTCACAAAAAAGGTCAATGTGTGATCAATTAAAATTTAAATCCTATTTTCTAGGCACCAATGGTGGAATTGTTATTATTATTGTTATTATTATTATTATTATTTTGCTTTTTAACTTCAGCCTTCACTAGTTCTAAAAGAAAGTACAAATATGTTTTACTACAAATAAAGCACAAATATATATTTTTTTAATGTATTTTCTCAATTAATGTGAGGTAATAAAAAGTGTGTGTAGATTAATATAGAGGAGCTGAATCATTAATTCTAGATTAACTAAAGCACGTTAAACTGCTTATGAATTTCAAAATGTCAAACTTCTTTAAAAATAATGTTCAGACACAATCAAATCAAGCATTCAAACACATTTTTTTTCTTTAAAAACTGTAATAAACATAAGTGAGCTGTGCTAATGGGGCATGTTGTCACAAAAGGTCAATGTGTGATCAATAAATATTTTAATCTTATTTTCTAGGCACCAAGTGTGATTATTATTATTATTATTATTATTATTATGATTATTATTATTATTATTATCATTTATTACTATTACATTACTACTACTATTGTTGATGTTGTTGAGCTGCTTTTTTGTTAAGACTTTAAGATACATGACTATAATTTTTCACCATTTTCATGACTAAAAAGCCTCCACGTAATTCTTTTTAAAAGAAATTGCACTTTGACAAATACGTTTTTAAAAGCACAAATATTTCATGTAGTTTCTCAATTAACATGAGGTCATAAAAAGAATAATTACAGAGAAGCTGAAACATTTGAAATTTTATATTAATTAAAGCATGTCAAAATGCTGATGAACTACAGTATGTCAAACTGCTTGAAATTTCATCTCAAGCATTCAAACAAAATTTAAAAAAAATACGATAAACATGAGTGAGCTGATGTTTATCTTAACCATCTAAAAATACTGCTGTCAACGTGATATAATTGTGATACAATTATTCTCATGACAGCAGAACAATGTCTCATTTGGTGAAGTGAAACATGCTTTGGCTTGATTCCACATGAGTGTGAATGTTTACTTGACCGGTGTGTAGCTGGCCATCTGGTCGCTGGACAATTAGTTTGTGCTGTGTGTGTTCTGGCACATTCATGTGTTTGTTAAAATAAGCTCCAAAAGCCCTAGTCTTGAGACAGAGATGTTGTGACTTGCTTTATTTGTGATCATCTAAATCACTCTGCTTAGCTGAACAGGTGCCCATCTGCAGGCTCAGGTACAGCACAATAGTTCACTTCAACACAACATTGGGAGTCTTTGTGTTTGTGCTGGAATGACAAATTAATCGCCTGAAGACTATTCTCCTTTTGCATACTGAGGAGGATGTGGTGAATATTTCTTATCAGAGTTGTAAATTGTTGAATTGCAGTCTGTATTTTTTCGTTACTTTCCTCAGGCATCTCACACACAATGGCTGATTAATAAATATGGCAGAATTGTAAATTATTAAGGTCTTAATCATGGATTTGAGTGATGAAAATGCACCCATGTCTAGGATTAAATGTCATGTAATAGTTACTTTTTTAGAGAATAACGCAATGTTGGGTAACACTTTATTTTACAGTGTCTTTGTAACACGTTACATGTACTTACTATACTTACAATAAATAAATAAATGTATAATTACTTGCAAGTAACCCTAAGACAAACCCTAATCCTAGCCCTAACCATATAGTAAGTACATGTAGTTAAGTAATATTACTCAGTACTTAAATGTAATTAAACTGTAACAAGGGTCTTAAAATAAAGTATAACCCAAAATTGTAATGCATTACTTTTAAAAGTAACTTTCCCCAACACTGGTAACAAAACGTAAAAAACAAGACATTTCCCAACTTCCTAGGTTGTCTATAAAAGCCTGTAGACTATTTTTTTTATGTAAAGGAGTTGGGTAAATCAAAAGGAAGTGATGTTTATGCATGCTCCCTTAAGAACTCTCTCTAGAGCCTCTTGATCTGTACTGTAATGTCAGTGTGTGTCACTGGAGTCTACAGGAGAAAAGAACCAGAGACAACGTTAGCCTGGTCTTGGGAGATCTCGTCTCTCCAATTCTTCTTTCTGCTGTGTTTATATCCCCTTCTCCTGATGGCTCTCAGGTGGCTCCTGTTCCCAGACTCCACCTCCTGGCAACTGGATCCAGACCATCTGCATTACCATGTGCCGACCCTGCTCGGTGCTGGACTGTAAAGTGGTAGTCCTGGAGTGCCAAAAATCACCTGGTCACGTGGGCACTGGAATCTTTAGCCTGTGCCATCCACTCCAGGGGAGCATGATCCGTGACCAAGGTGAAACTGTGTCCTGTCAGGTAATACCACAGTTCCAGAACTGCCCACTTCATGGGCAGGGCTTCCTTTTCTACTGCAGCATACCGGGATTCTGCAGGGGAGAGCTTGCGACTGTTATAGACAATGGGATTCTCTTCACCTTTCTGGACTTGGGACAGCACTGCTCCTATTCCTACATCAGATGCATCTGTCTGCAAGATGAAGGGGCCACTGTAGTCCAGAGCATGCAATACTGGTGAAGCTGTGAGAGCCTCCTTGAGCACCTAGAATTCTTGCTCTGCCTCCTCTGTCCAGTGTACTCCTCTGTCCAGTGTAGCAGTTGGGGGTTCGGTGCCTTGCTCAAGGGTCTCACCTCAGTCGTGGTATTGAGGGTGGAGAGAGTGCTGGTTATTCACTCCCCCCACCTTCAATCCCTGCCGGACCTGAGACTCGAACCCATGACCTTTGGGTTACAAGTCCAACTCTCTATCCATTAGGCCACGACTGCCCCATGAAGCCCCGGTAATAGCCCCCCAACCCTAGAAAGGCACGTACCTGAGTCTTGGTAGTAGGTGGGTTAAACCACCTCACTGCCTCCACTTTCTGCTCTTGTGGCTTGATGAGACCTCAGCCAATGCTGTACCATAGATACTGTGCCTCTCACAGGCCCAGGTGACACTTCTTTAGGTTGGTAGTTAGTCCAGCCTTTTGTAGTTCCATCAAGACTTTCTTTAGCCAATCCAGGTGGTCTTCCCAAAGCTCTGAGTAAATTATCACATCGTCGATGTAGGCGGCGGCATAAGCTCGGTGTGGACGTAGCACAATGTCCATGAGCCTTTGAAATGTTGCTGCTGCCCCATGCAAGCCGAAGGGTAAGGTCCGATACTGACAGTGCCTGACAGGGCATTCTTAGACAATGGCACTTGCCAATAACCTTTGGTAAGGTCAAGCACTGAGATGAAGCAGGCTCTGCCGAGACGTTCGACCAACTCATCTACTCGGGGCTTGGGGTAGCTGTAGAATTGGGACACCTCATTCAGCTTACGAAAGTCATTGCAGAAAGGGTAAGTTCCATCTTTCTTGGGCACCATAACTATAGGGCTGGACCATGGGCTTCGAGATTCCTCAATTACTCCCAAATGAAGCATCCGTTGCACTTCCTCCTCTATAGCCTGCCGGTACCTGGTAGGGCCACTGTCTAACGACGGTTCCAGGTGGGGTGTAAATCTCATGAGAGAGGATGTCAGTCCAGCCCGGGGTCTCTGAAAACACATCTGAAAAACTGCTCACCAGGGCTTCAAGTTCTTTCTTCTGGACTGCTGAAAGTTGTGTTCCCAGATCCACCACAGCCGGCTCCTTTATGGTCAGTGCTGCCACTTGGTTGGAGGGTTCGACCCATGTCTTCAACAAGTTGACATGCTAGACTTGTTCGACATGTCATCGACCTGGCTGGCGGACTTGATAATTTACTGGCCCCACTCTCTCTACCACAGTATACGGCCCCTGCCAGGAAGCAAGAAATTTACAAGCAGCATTTGGAATTAGCACCAGTACCTTGTCTCCTGGGTAAAACTCATGTGCCTCAGTGGGGCGGTTGTTCACTCGCTGTTGGGCCCGCTGGGATTCGGTTAGGTGCTCCTTCACTAAGGGCATCACTTTGTCAATTCTTTCCCTCATTTCTTGTACATGCTCAATCAGAGACCGGTGTGGGGAAACTTGGCCTTCCCAGGCTTCTTTGGCTACATCTAACAGCCCTCATGGCTGCCTTCCCGAACAGTAGCTCGAAGGGAGTGAACCCAGTCGAAGCCTGCGGAAACTCCCGGACCCCAAACAGCACATACGGAATCATGAGGTCCCAATCGCGCCCGTCTTCGGCTACCATGCCTCTCAGCATTCTCTTAAGAGTCTGATTGAATCGCTCGACCAGGCCATCTGTCTGGGGATGGTAGACCGAAGTATGGAGTTGTTTTACCCTTAGTAACTTGCACATGTCTGCCATAGGCCGGGAGACAAATGGGGTACCCTGATCGATCAGTCTTTCCTTGGGGATGCCCACCTGGCTGAATAGAAGGAACAACTCTTTGGCAATACCCTTGGAGGTGCCTTTTCGGAGTGGAATGGCCTCAGGATACCGTGTGGCATAATCCACGATGACCAAGATGTGTTCATGACCCCTAGCTGACTTTGGCAATGGCCCTACCAGGTCCATCCCGATGCGCTCAAATGGCATCTCTATGATGGGGAGCAGGATCAAGGGACAAGGGGGTGGTTTCTGTGGAGCAGTACACTGACAAATTTTGCAACTTCTATGGAAACGTTTCACCTCTGCATTTATTCCTGGCCAGTGGAATCGATCTCTGATCTGCTGAAGAGTGTTATCAGGACCCAGATACCCCACCAGTGGATGTGAGTGGGCCAGGGACAGAACCATTCCTGTCTTGGTTTGAGGCACCACCAACAGGCGCTTCTCCTCACCCCTCCTAAGTGTCACGCAGTAGAGCAGCCCGTTTTCCACAATGAAATATGGTGTTGGATGTGCCGGGGGTAGGCGCTCTTCCCCATTAATTACTCTAACTTGATCCCGGCAGTTCTTAGGGTGGTCATTTTCTCTCTGCTTTCTGTTAAATGAACCTCCTGCTGTTACCTGTTGAAACAGATCAGAGTACATGTTTGACTGGGAAGCATGTGACTCACCCTCTGGTTCACTGTCAGTGGTGCCGTGGGGCCTCCCGTTTCACTCCTCCTTGCGTGGTTGACATTGCCTGGCAGATTGCATTGTGGTTGACAGAAGGTGGTCGAACCCCAGCCAGTCGCAACCAAGCAGGAGGGGTACTGGTAGATCCTGCACTACCTCCACTTCCATCCTCCAGCTCCCCGGGTCTGCAGCGATGGTGCACGCAGTTGATTGGCATCACTACTTTGCCTTCTTCCCTCGCTGGTGCAATGTCTGTACAGGCCAGGCTCACTGAACTGCCAGAATCCAACAATGCTTTTACTGGGCGCCCACCAATCCTCACTTTCCTTTCTGGTGCCCCAGAAGGCATAGCTCGATGCACAATACAGCCTGCTATCCACGCCCGCGTTGCTGGCGGGTTGGGATCTGTAGGCATAGGCTCATCCCGTGGCTCCCTTGTGACTGGTCTGCTTGCTGGCCTAGAGGTGGCCGTCTGTCACTCTGTACTCTCAGAGAAAATCCTGCTCCAGCTCTCTCTCGAACGCTGCGTGCTTGAGCAGCCTCCGCCAACTCTACTGCTTGCACCAATTCGGCCAGTGACTCAGGATTTCACATCTCCACAGCCTTCTGGTGTACTCGGGGTAGAGAACGAAGCAGCTTGTCTACCACTACGTTCTCTGCGACTTGCAGTGCTGAAGGCTGGCCAGCGAGAAGCCATAGATGGGCCAACCTAGAGAGTTGGGCAGCCTGTACTCAAACCGGGGCATGAGGATCATAAACCCATTCTCTGCCACAATTTCAAATGTGTGGAGGTAGGCTTCTACATCTTCAAGATCTGTTAATTTGGTGAGCAGCTGGCTGGCTGCAGCTCGGGTACTGGGGTGCGGGACTCGCAGGGCGGTCTCTTGAAAGAGCCGCTCAAACTCATACTCAGCCCTTTCTTGTCATGTAGCCAGTTCCTCTGCCAACTTCTGCTGATGGAGAGAGACCTCGGTCAGCCGGCGCAAGATGTCTTCCATGTTGCAAGAGAGAGACTGAGAGAGAGCTGGATCTGTAAGGTAATGAGAGACAACACACACATGTAAGGCCAGAACCTGTCCTCAGTTCTCACCTGCCCGCATTCTCCACCAGTTGTGGCGGGAGAAAGGAGGCTCAGACTCAACGTGTGGTGAAATAACCCCACAAGGGCATTTATTGAGTGACAATATAGACAGTAGTGTCTGTACTCCAAGGTGCAAGAGAGGCAGTATGTCAGCCATGAAGAGTGCAGAAGTGAAGGTGTGGGGACCTGCAGGAACCTTGTGGTCTGGGTTTCTTAGTAATCACTGGAGCCTACAGTACAAAAGAACCAGAGACAACGTTAGCCTGGCCTTGGGAGATCTCATCTCCCCAACGCTTCTTTCTGCTGTGTTTATATCCCCTTCTCCTGATGGCTCTCAGGTGGCTCCTGTTGGATCCTCTCCTTCTCCATGACAATGCTAATGAGCACTTGGGTAGCTCACCACACTAGTCAGTGTAATTTTAATTAGCCTAGCCTACACCGTCGACACGATGCTGGTAAATAGCTGAGCTTGTTCAAACATATCCACATCCTTATGATTAAATGCTGCTTTCTCAGCACTGTAAATTTTTAAAATGTTTAGCTTAAATGTGTGATATGAATAAATAGTGCTCATAAACAGCTGCTGAGATGGTATTCTCAAGTGAAACGAGTAGAGACTTGGACCCAGAGACAGCATTCCTTACATCATGACTTAAGCGGACTGAGAGGAAAGCGTGCAGCACATATTTGCGTATACATCTAATACTCATTTTCAGAAGCATGGATGGCTTCTGGATGTTCGTTAACAGTATGTTGTGAAGGAATTTCCAACTTTTTTTTACTTCTAATCAAAGAACAAAAAATAACTTGGCCGTGAGTATATCAGTGTACTGAATTCTGTTCAGCCTCTTGTACGCTCTTGTATGCTTCTGTTACGCTCTTGTGTGAGCGAGCACAAGCACGAGCAAGTAAGTTGCTGGCTGCAGTTCATTTAACGGCCACCAGTGTTGCTAATAACAACCGTTTCTGAATTCTATAGCCCGTTTAATACTAACTGAAATAAACAGTTTTAACACTAATAGTAACAAACTAACTGTAATATAATTTGTTAGTCTACTCTTGCAGTTCAAGTCAGTTCAAGTCACAATTATTTATATAGTGCTTTTTACAATACACATTGTGTCAAAGCAGCTTTACAGTATTAACCAGGAAAATAGTGAAAATAGTGTAATTCACAGGTTGATTCCTCCAAAAAATATGATCTTTGTGGAGGAATCAACCTGTGAATGGCTTAAACTCTGCACATATGCAGAAAAAACAACCCGATCTCACGGCAATTCGTACATATTTTACGAGGTGTCTAATTCATATGAATTCATACGAATTGGGGAACTTGTAAAATATGTACAATTTAGCAAAACTCATACAAATTCGTGAGTGAGGTTGTACAAATTTGCATGATTTTTGCTAAATCGTACGTATTTTACGAGTTCCCCAATTCGTATTAACTCGCACGAATGACGTACCCCTAACCCCGCCCCTAAACCTACCTGTCACTGGTGTCTAGACAAAACATACAAAATTGTACGCGTGAGGTCGTACGAATTTGTACATATTAGTCATTTTGTAAAATGCGTTCCAATTGGTCATGAGATAGCATTGGAAAAAATATTTTAACAACAAAATAATTGAATATTTGACCATAAACAATTTGATCAAAGATTTAATGACTGAAATTCCAAATGAATACTGTATTATAAAGTAATTAAGCTAAGAAATTAAGTATTATTATTAAAAAATGAAGTATTATTAACAATACATCAGTCTGATTTGTAACTGCAGTAAGTACTGCAGTATGTAATGTGGCAGCGGCACATTCTAATCCTCTTGCCTGTCAAAGGAAGTGACCTATGGAGGTGAGTGCAACACATGTCCCAAGTGAGTTAGTGTCTGCTCTTAAAATAACCCCTATTGTAGCTACAAGCTTCTGTTGTGATGGAGGATGTAGCAGAGAGATAGATGGAGAGAGAGAGAGAGTGAGAGAGAAAAGGGAAGCCCAGTAAAAGCAGACTTCAAGCAAAGGATTAAGGGGAGCGTGAAGAAGACTCTTTCCCATGAAAATGAACAAAGGACATGTGATTTGAAGAAGTAAGACCATGTTCATTATGTCTTTTAGGTAAATCCCAGCACATTGAGTCCGCATAGCCTGCCAGAGTAACCAAGCACGGCCGCACAAAGCCTCTAAACTTAATTAGTGCAGGGAGCATGAGCTGAGGACCAGCGCTCGGCCCCTGCACCTGTCCTGACTGGGTCCTCGCCCCAGCCTGACATACACACACCTCAGCCACTGATCAGTGGGAACATGACCATCACACACCTTCTCACAGGTATCACATCCGTCTAACACAAGACACACATATACTGTACACCTTCCTAACTCTGGAAACGTGTGTGATTAGACTCTGACCCTGTGGTTCACGACTGATGGGTCGTGACCCCAAAATGGGTCACAGGTCTGTTCTGATAAGGCCACAGACAGCAGGAAAATCAATGCAAATAATAAGATCTAACTGATGGTTAATAAATAAGATTTTAAAAATGGAGACAAACAAATTCCATTTTGTTGTTTTGTCTCTAAATTATTATATTATATTATATTATATTATATTATATTATATTATATTATATTATATTATTATACTGCAAAGTTTGGGGTAAGATAATGTTTAATGTTTTTGGGGAAAAAACATAAATGTTAACCAGGCTGGATTTATTTGATCAAAAATACCATAAAAACATTGTAATATTGTGAAATATGATTATATTTAAATATATAAAATATATTTTTATATATTTAAAAAAATAACTTATTTCTGTGATTTCAGCATCATTACTCCAGTCTTCAGTGTCACATGATCCTTCAGAAATCATTCTAATATGATGATTTGATTTGCTGCTCAAGAAACATTTTTTTTTTAACATTATCACAGTTGTTTCCAACATTAAATAAATAATATTTATTTATTTTTTAATTTTTTGTATGCACAATTTTTTGGGTCAAATCTAGTTCACAAAGCAAACCACTAATCTAAATGTTTATATTTTCCATTTCAAATGTATAGTAAGCAAGTTTCAAATGTTCAAATGCAAACTATTCACTACTCAAACCATTTTTATGCATTAGGAAACATCTATAAATTCAAATCTGAAGTGAGGCAGATCAAGCACGGATCCCGCAGTCAATAGGAAATTAAGGAAGAGATGGGCCGTTGTTAATTACATTGCTGAACAGTCATTACCCCTGGTTTTCACTCTCACAGAGTGTGTTGAGAAATGCTAAATTTGTAATTCTAAAGTGCTGGAAGACCGTCACTTACAAAGTTTCTCTTTGACTCTTTAGACAGGAGCTTGTAGCTTGTGTTCGTTTCATGTACATTAAGCATCTGACTTTGGCTGTGATGAATGTCATCTGCAAGTAAACAGGCCAGAGCTCTGGAGCAAAGCAAGCGGCAGCTCCCAGCCTTAATTTCTTAATTCATTATGCAAACATGATCTATTGCCGAACCCAGTGCACTGATGAATATCAAGAGAACCTTATGTTTAAGTCCTGAAACATCTGCCGAGCGGGATCAGTCATTCAGACTTCAATGCATAAACACGCAAAACTGAGGCAATAGAGGTAATTTCATCAGTATATTCAACATCAGCCCTTATTCTGAAAGGTTAAAGCAGAAAACCAGCTTGCTAGTGACCACATCAGTCCACATGATTTTATCAGTTGTTTAGCCAGTGATTTCCACTTGTTTGTTCTCATTTAGTTCATGAATTGCATATTTTAAGATAGTGTATGGATTATATAAATGCATTTTCATTTGACATACTCTATAGCTCTATGGTAAAGCTGTCACTGGGACAGTATTTATACCTTATTTACAAGTAAAGGGTGCACAAAAGTACCTTAAAGGTACATTTTAGTACCTAAAGTGTTCATATTAGTACCATAATGGTACATATTTGTACCTTTCGAAAAGGTACCGCCCCAGTGACAGCTATTGTACCTTTTTTTCTGAGCCTTTAAGACACTGTAAAACATGGGCAGGTTTATTGAAAATTAGTTTTTATTTGATTTTTTTTGTTTTTATAATTTATCTTATATTTTTGCAGCATTTTTCAGCTGTTTATTTTGCATAATATGGTTTAATATAATAATATGGTTCATAGAAATTTATTTTCACTACTAGGGCCTTTTACTAAATCGTGAAACACTCAAGATGTAAAACAAACAGCACAAAAGATAAACATGCTGACTCACTGAATTAAGTGATTCATTATTTTATGCAAAATGGGGAAAAAAGTACCTACCTTTCAAGCAGAACCTGACATTTTGTTCTCTCTGTATGTTTTTCCTGTGGACTAAAAAGCATCCAAAAGCATCCATTGGTACGACAGTCTGCTCTTCTCAACAAACTGTGCTGAACTCGCCCCAGGCATTGCATTTATCATTTCTCTTATAAAACAATTACTGAAATAAATGTGATGTTTAAAGAGTTTTAGCGGAGCTCCACCTGTATGAAACGCTCTCTCAGCCTCACATCTTTCAGTCAGGTTGTGAAGTTTTAAATGTTTACTTATGCAGCTTCCAAATGCTTCATTCATACCTTCTCCATTTTCATCATGTGTCCAGTCTGTGCAGTTTACAGCGTTCGGCTCTAAATATTGATATTTGTGAGTCAATAGCAAGTCAACCTTAAAATAATGATTAATTTCATTCAGTTTTCTTGACAGTTTCCTGTAAATATTTTACTTGTTGATGCACTTTCATTATGTGCTCTGAAGAAATACATATTTTATATTTTTATGATAATGGGCAAAATCAGTGCATATGTAGTGCGATGAATGGTGACAAGGATGAAATTCACAGCAAAATCGATTACATCCACATCGTCCACCGACGTAAGATGGAAACATTTAGAAATTGCTGGTAACTAAGCAACAGGCTGAGCGAGGAATGCTTGCTGCTGTGCATATCATGCTGCTGTCTACCAAAGCACACTAGATAGTAACCCATCTACATTTTTATTATTCTCAGAATTGTTCCTCTATACGGAGTGGACAAAAATAACTGTGAAATTTATGACAGGTATTTATAATGTACCAGGTTTTTCCAAATGTAAAATTATAAAAAAATCTGTCATTTACCCAGAAAATGTCTAGTTAGAGTAGATGACCTTCAGAGACAGACAGCAGGTAAAAGTGGTTCAGTCACAGTAATAAAGGCTTTCCCAGACAATGTCTGCTTGTGAACCTCAAAAGGATACTTCGCCACAGAACAATGGCCTTTCATGTCCACCAGAAGATTCAGAGCACTCAACAACAGACACAGGAAGGCCCTTTGCATGACCTCAATTCACTGACATACGCGTCTGCTGTTGATAGATGCTGTTATTTCTTCCTGTATCCAGACTGACTTATTTTGGTGGAGCCATTTAGAAGGAAGACCCACAAATTGAGATACAATATTGTGTCTTTTACAATTATTTGTGTATCTGCATGTATAAAACCACAATGCATTGTATTATTAATCACTTTACTTTACACTTTTAAATATTCTGTGTGTGGTTTATCTAAATATTTACTCTCATTTCAAGAGTTGTTAATACCAGGGGCATAATCAACCTTTTTTTTAAGGCAGTTTGTTTGTTTGTTTGTTTGTTTGTTTTTTGGTGGTTGTCAGATTATTATAAAGGTTCCAAACAGATTTTAGTACTAAGTTGGTATAATAACATTAGCATTAATATTATCCAGTTAATGAAATATGGATTTTTACTGTAAATTTAAGTTCAATCTATAAAACCTAAAACATTGCAAACATTTTCTTTTCTTTTCTGTTCTTTTCTTTTCTTTTCTTTAGTGTATAGCACATTAGACAAATGCTTTTTACCTACAATAACCATGCAACTTCATCATCATTTTTTTTTTTTTTTGAGCATGAGTCGTGATGGGGCCATTTGAATGGGTCTGATGCTCTTGGTAAATATTGACAGTTCCCCTTAGGGCTCAGTCAGAAGCTGTCATAATGTGGTGGGTCTGACGCATCCTCATCTCCTATTCACTGTGCAACACTCTCATTTACCTAGCATCTGTGTTTCCAGCCCAGATAATAATTAGCTTCACTTTTCTTTTTAGCAAATGATAATCAGCCAAGGCAAGAGTTTAAAGATTAGAAAGCAAGGCTTTTTTTTGCTACCTAAAATCAAAATAATGAACAAATAAAGTCTACCTCAAAAAAGATGCTGATAAACATTCAGACTTTCAATGTTCTTGCACAGTTAAAATGGTAACCAGATGGCATTTCCATCACCATTTATGGACAGTATTGTCTGATCAGTGGCTTTGATGCAGCTTTTGCAGATAAAAGTGCCACAGCTAATGATAGGCTACTGCTGGTCCTTTAATTTGAGCCTGAAGGTTGAGATCAAACAGACCGCGATGAAAGTGGCTTGCCGCTATCTTACTGGACAGAGATTCAAGATTAGCTATAGCAGGCTCATGGCAGTTCACCTTAATCTTTTGGATTCTGGGCCGCTTCATTGATATAACGCCATACAGACTGTTATCAAAGGATAATGTGAAGTGTCCTTGTACAAGGGCCGTAATTGTCCGCTTAAGAGCCGATGTCATTTTGACTTTTTAAGCTTTGTTGGGACTAACACAACTGGCTCGCTCCTCATCCCCATTCAAAGCAGACACGCTGGGGCTTATTTAATACGAGCATCTAGAAAGTCACTTTAAGTTAAGAGTTTCATTGTAGGGTGAGACCAAAGGGAATGGCAGACACATTATGGTAATAGATCCACAAGAGCCCAAGCAGCAGCTCCATTTGAAAGTCAGCATGTGGAACGTGTCAGATGGTGGTTTCAAAAGGCCTCTGAAAAAGCTCTAGCAACAAGTACAAATAACAGGGAACGTTCCTCAGAACTTTGGCTAATGTTTTGGTAAGGTTCTCTCAAAGTTTCTTTACAATGTTCTTCCAGTAACATTAATAGAATGTTTGTTCAACGTTATCTGCTCTGCGTCTCAATATGCCTACTTCCATACTAAATAATAGGTGAAAAACAGTATACAAAAAGTGTAGCATGTCCAAATTCTTAGTATTCATAAAACAATAAGTGAAACGTACCAGATGACCTACAGTTTCTGTCAAGATTCTGAAGTGCATACTCGATGGACGTTTTACTATCCCATGAGGCCAAAGGTGAGGATATGTGAATAACAGTAAAGCGATGCAACTGAGGCTGGTGAGTCACATGACAATATGGCAGATGTACTGTAGTATGTCTGAATATCATTCATACTATGCAGTATGTAGTATTTACCATACAGTATGCGATTTCAGACGCAGTTCTGGTCCTTAAAAATGATATTAAATGTTATTTATTAGGGTTGGATAAAAAATATTGATTTTAATCGATTCACATTTTTTATGAAACGATATAAATCCCAAGAATCGATTAGTCTAGTCTGTTTTCAGTTAATGTTTTACGAACATTGTAGCGCTCTTCCCATCCAATAAACTGCAATAAGCTTTGTGCTTTGTTACTTTTGATATGAAACAAAGTCTAAAATTTCAAATTCTTACTATTTTATTACAGTATTCAAACAATAAATGCTGTTTAGTCACTGTTTAATGTACAGTGACAGATCGCTGCAGCGCCTCAGTTCAAAAGAAGTGCGTGTGAACTAATCATCTTTGCTTTAATACCTGTTTCAGCATGAAATAAGCATGAATAATAAAGAAAGAGTGTCTCATGTAATCACTCAATCAGTGTTTCAATAGCAGAAAGACGTCAATATAACAGCATGTAAACATGTCACTTAACGTCACATTTACCTCAGAAACAAACATATTCGGTGACCATAAACTCTTTAGTCAGCTAGAAAAATGAACTCTAGAGAGAAGCATTTTGCTAAATATACTTTGCACCCTATTCATTATAATTTTCACTTTTCTTCAATGTTTAATATATGTTTAAATAAATCCATCATGTTTTTATGACAGCCACCATTTAAATGTTCATATTTCAAAAAACGAATTGGAGTAGAAATATAATTTAATTGTAACTTTATTATTATGAAAACTTAACTGAGTGTAATTTAAGTGTTTGTATATAAATCAGTTAATTTTAACCTTTAATATTATAGTAATGTAATACCAACTGATATTATGACTGTATATTTTACAGCATAAGTTAAGAGATTTTTTTTTTCCTTGAGAAAATTGGGCATGTACTGTACCTGATATATCCAGAATGAATGATATTGAATCAAATCAAACTGAATCAGAAATTGAATCGAAGTGAAAGCTTGTGAGTCAGAATTGAATCAAACTGTGAAATTTGTGTCAAAACCCATGCCATATTATTTATACATCGTTCATGGAACATTTTTCTGAAAGATTAAACGTTATTACTTACTAGTTTCATGTGATTCAGAGAACATTCAAAAACTATATTCCCATAATGTTTGCTAAATGATTAAATTGAATGTTTTCTTAATGTTTCCTTTAATGTTGTCATGAACTGTGCTGGGAGGAACGACGGAGACGACTCTGTTTGGACTCTGACGGCACCCATTCACTGCAGAGGATCCATTGGTGAACAAGTGATTTAACACTAAATTTCTCCAAAACTGTTCCTATGAAGAAACAAACTTACATCTTGGATGACCTGAGGGTGAGTAAATCTTAACCAAATATGGGCATAGAGGGGAACACAGGGGGAAAACTAGGACATGGAGCACATGGGGAGGAAAACAGACACAAAACAGTCCATAGGCGTAACAAATGTTCACATAACCAAAAATTAAATTAAAATAATAATAATAATAATAATAATAACGTAAACATGAAAAAATGACATTTTGAACATTTAGAGAACAGTAAAAAAGTAAAAGAAAAGTCCATCCCCTGTTGTCGTCTCACATCAAAATTCACCAACATATTTGTTTAGTACTGTTTTGGACTGTATTCACTTGTAAACGGTGCTTGATCTGTGCATATTTCTCTCCTGATTCAGATGAGGTGATTTTTTTCTGTTTGGACTCTGACGGCACCCATTCACTGCAGAGGATCCATTGGTGAACAAGTGATTTAACACTAAATTTCTCCAAAACTGTTCCTATGAAGAAACAAACTTACATCTTGGATGACCTGAGGGTGAGTAAATCTTAACCAAATGAACTAGTCGTTTAGGATCAATGCTTGATGTGAATGGAAGAAATAAAGGGAAAAATATCTTGAGGACTTTTCTTCCGCCCCTTTTCACTGTTTTATTGACTGCAAATTCAATACTGTATGCAATGACCTGCTGGCAAACAAATATTGTGTCATCTGCATTGAGTCTGGTCTTTCTACTGTATGTCTAAAGTAGACGTTTGAGAACAAAAGATGTTTGCTACAATGTTCTCCTTGAATTCAGCAGTGCAGTCAATACTAATGTCAGTATCTCAGTATTCATATGGCTGTAACCTCTGTGAAGGCTCAAACTGTGATGTCTCACAAGACTAATGGCAGAGGCTAAGGAGGAAAGACTTTGGTGACAGGCTGTTAGTGGGAGATAAAAGACTGATACAGACACTCAGGCAGCTAGATCATTTCATGGCTCTTTAACCACCAGGACAAAAATCAGATGACTTCATATAAGTCTCTGTGAAATGAAGGACAGACTGTAAAAGAGACAAAAGATGCAGACAGAATGTGAAAGGGACAGACAGGGTACCAGGAACAGATTGATTGGCGAACAGAGAGATGAGGAGAGTTTTCTGGCTGTAACAAACAAAAATCAGCAGCTGTCTGGAAACCCGGGGTCATATTTCTTTTCAGTCCATCTGTTTCTCATCTGCTGGTCGCTGTTTAAAACTTGTGTATAATGTTGTTTCACGGAGCCCACACAACGTATTCAAAGTGTTACTCGTCTACAAATTATTCAGTGTTTTTTCTCAAATGATTTTACATATTTCCTTTAAACTGTGGGTCAGTGCTCTCAAAACAATTAACTTAAACATCTACAACAGCTCACAGTTTTCATAAACAGATTGTACATTTTTTGTATTGGAACTTTTTAGGCCTAAACTTAAGATCTATGTGTTTGAATTGAATGAAATTTACATCCATTTTGGTTTTAACATAAACTAATAAACTTAATTTGACAGTCATACATGAAACAATTTATGTAACAGTCCTAATAAACTGAATGAGTTTTAAATACACAATAAACATAATTATATATTTATTATCAATAGACCTAATACAAATGAACTAGCTGAATATTGCTTGTTCAACAGATATAATTCAGATGAGCCAAATAAAATGTGTGGAATGAGAACAAGTGGAGTATGTAGTGAAAAATATATATTTAAAAATTATTAAAATATATAATTATTATTGATAATATTATTACAAAACATTATTGCAATTTTATTTGAATATATTTCAAAATGTAATTTATTCCTGTGATGCAAAGCTGAATTTTCAGCATCATTACTTCAGGCTTCAGTGTCACATGATCCTTCAGAAATTATTTCAGTATTAATAATTTTGTGGAAACCATGATACATTTTTCAGGATTCTTTGATGAATAGGAAGTTCAAAAGAAAAGTATTTATTTGAAATAAAAATCTTTGTAACATTATAAATGTTGTTCCTTTGACTTTCAACCAATTTAATGCATCCTTAAATAAAAGTATTAATTTCTGTAAATAAATAAATAAATAAATAAATAAATAAAGGAATCTATCTATCTATCTATCTATCTATCTATCTGTCTATCTATCTATCTATCTATCTTACTGACCCAAACTTTTCAATGGTACTGTATCTCACTTTGTGGTATTTTAAAATTTGAACAAGCTTAGACTGTTTGTGTGTCTGTAGCTTAGACTGTTTGTGTGTGTTATGTAATCAATAAAGAACACATTCATGTCAGTATTTGCTTTTAATAAATGTCAGAGGTACTCCGTTATTTAGTGGAACTGAACTGCTTTGCTAAAAGAAGACTGATCATCAATGGCCAGGTTGATTATTTGGAAAGAACTGACTGTAGTTTGGAGAGAAGTATATAATCAATTGAGTAAAACCGCAATATTTGGTATATCATTAATTAATGTCTGCCAGCAGCTGAAACATGGGAATGTATAGCAGACGCTAACAGAAGCAGCTTTAGTGTTACACACTACTGGCACTCCACGCAAAATAACGTACTAACCTTAACACCTCTGAAATTGCTGCACATTTGCTGCAAGCTTTTATTTACAGTAATTCAGAACTATTTGAGGCTTGGGAATGGTTGCATGGAGAAAATAATGAGTGGCTAAAGATAAACATTATTACATGACTGTATGGCTGGGAAATCTTGAAATCAGGAAATTGTAGTGCTGTGTAGCGCATGTATAACATCCTCATTAGCAAAGCTCTGTGGAATTCTGTTCTAATCACACTTCGCTAAGAAAACGTCTGAGGAAAGTATTGCCGTATGGTGGCACCGCAGTGTATTATAAGTCTAATTAAGCATTGCTGTCACTTTCTTCTGGGAGACAAACAAAGGCCACTGAATCTTTCGGCAGGTTTCATAAAGATGCTCTGGGACTTGAAGCAGGAGCTCTCATTAAAATAAATAAATAAACATAACTCTGATTGCAGCCAAGAGGCAGGTCAATTTGGAAATATGTAATGGTTGTTTATCTAACCATTACTTATGATTATATTACGTTATATTGAGTTCATTATGCATCACCATTAAAATGCTGCAATATATGTGCCTCATTTATTTTTAAGATGCCAATTTTCATTCAGAACGGCTAGCTTTTTCAGTCAGTGAAAAATAACTTTCATGACTTTTTATGAATAACACATCTCCTGTTTTTCATTATTTTTTTCATTTGATTCATATCTTTTAAAATGAATGCTTTTTAACTCAAACTTTTTGAATATCACATTCTCACGTGTTTCATAATGTCCATGTTTTTAAATATTTTTAATTTAATAAATGAGGTATTATTTTTATGTTTATATGTTTTTCACATAATGTTTTAATATTAATGTTTTCAATAAAAACATTTTTTTCATAATTCATTATTTTTCAGAATTCATTCATAATAATCACATTTTTAATAAAGTAATTATTATTTTTCTTAATTTCTTAAGCCATTATATTTTGTCATTTATTTGGAATAAAAATTAATAAATAAATTATAATTTTTTCATTATTTCTCTCTCTCTCTCTCTCTCTCTCTCTCTATATATATATATATATTTAATTGGATTACTACTGAATTTTCTTTTACGCTAATGAATATATGGCTACTGAATTATGATACAGGGCCTATGCATCTCAAACATTTAAATTATTTCCCATTTTTTATTTGCTGTAAATTAATGTTGTTCAGAAAACTGTAACTTTTTCCTAAACTGTTAATAACTAAATTAATGTCAAGTAAAGAGTGCTGTTTTTACACCCTGTCCCACTAAGGGTGGCCTTGTAAAACTAAAAAACATAGACATCAGTTTAAAATTTAAGCATGGTTTTATAATTTTTAAAAAAATCAACTTTACTTTTAAAATAATTGTTAGCTGCCCCTGCAGCTCATTTCTAATTGGTTAAATTGATAGTCTCCCCATTAATACATTTCTAATTTCTGTATATAAAGTCAAATCTAATAAGAAATTTTGAATTCTAGTCTCAACAAGCCCTCCAGCTGCTGTCAGTCTGTCCTCAAAGGAACTGCGAAATAGAGCAGTGTCTCAAAGAGTGCCACATCTTTGATTCACTGAGCTGAATGATTTATGATTTTAATTTTTTTTTTTTTTTTTTTTTAAATCTGACAGTTTCCTCCCAAAGACCTCCCGAAAAAATGTGGTTTCAGACCGTTTTTCAGCCAAATGTTTAAAAGAAACAGTAATGCTTCAGATACCAAACTGGCATAATGATTAGTATGTAATCATTTCAAATCCTACAAAGGTTAAAGCTTTTAATCGCGAGTTATACAGCATGAGGTTCCTATATGAGCTCTGTTAATTTCCCATTGAAGCAGAACATGAAGGCCATTCAAGGTGCAAATGACCAACTGGGATTTTCATTGTATTATTGTCAAAAGGAGAGCCAGAATGGACAGTAATTGTGAAAGTGGAAATCACACATGATGTGATACATTGCAATTATGCCAAGTGATTATGCCCTGGTCATTTTTTATGGCTACTTTCACTTGTATAACCTATTAGAAATAACAGTGGTGCTGAACATTTCAGTTCAACATTTCATATATTCACATGTCCGGCTATTTTTTAAAAATATATGCGACACGGCATCAGAAAAGTTTTGTTTTGCCAGAAAAAAAATGCACTGCAATGTGTGAGCGCTAAAAATATGCTGCTTGTATGGTGTCAGTCTGTATGATTTAATGATCTGTAAAATGCAAAAATAAAACATACATGAATGAAGAACAAGAAGGTCATAACAGTCCATTGAAATAAATAATTCATAATTGTATTGTTCATGTCACTGGCTGTACAGAACTGCACATGTTTTTATTATAACTGAGTATACGAAAGGCCAAAGAAAAGCTACCTTCATTGCTATCTATTATTAAAGCAACAGTTCACCCAAAATGACAATGCTGTCATCATTTATTCACCATTGTGTCATTCTAAACCTCTCTGCTTTTCTTCCATGAAACACAAAATGAGATTTTAGACTGATATGCTGCTCCTCTTCATGCTGTGAAAATCTCTAAAACAAAGTCAATATGAGTCGTGCACAACATTTCAAGTCTTTCGAAGCTAATTTATGCCACAATTCACCAATTATCTTGCCTTTAAAGTTGTTTCGACATATTAATCACCATTTATTTCTGAAAAGAGCATCTTAGGCATTCAGCCAAACATCTTCTTTTGTGTTCCCTGGAGGAAAGAAATTCAAATGGTTTTGGAATGACATGTGGGTGAGTAAATTCATTTACATTTTCGAGAACTATCTCTTTAAATTTAATGAGTATTAGATGGTTAGATGTATGTTAGTCATGTGTAATCCCAGGGTCAGTTTAATTATGATTTGGAAACGGAATGAAATAGGAGAGAGTCACATAATATGCACTTCTTGACTAGGCCAGTCAACATTAATCAATGACTGTCAGTGTCACGGTAGGTTGTGCATATCTAATTAAAAAGCTAAAATAAACTCTCATTAGTAAACAGGACGCACTGCTTTGACGTTGCTTGTGAAAACACACCTGGTGGCTTAGATAATCATCCTCCTCATTCCCTTGCTTGTTGGAACTGAATTCTTTGACATTTTAATTCATCTTGAGTGTAATTCTACTGGTCTTATCAGTGTGCTTATTTCCCCATTGTCCTAAAGCAGGGCTGCGGTAGCCACTGCTTCGTGCTATTTTTCATCAAATAAAACTTACAATATTTGACAAATATATGGGAGAGATTATGATTATATGAAGTGGTGGTATGTGAGTGGTAGAGTTTGCGTATGAACGAAACCCTGTGCACCATCTATTAATACATCAGCACATGAAGCACTGTTATTATTACTATTATTACAAGGAACTGCAAAAAGAATGGACGGTTTTCCTAGATTGTTCAGTGTGGTGTGAAAATGATGGAGAGTGATTCATGTGAATGGTGCTTGAGAGTGTTGCCAGATCCATATTATAAGCATCTTTGGACTTTTTTTTTTTCCGATTAATATGACACTTTAGGAAGTTAATAAAGTGGAAAGTTGAGGTTTAGAGTTAGCGATATCTTTATCTTATTCATAAAACAAAAGTTTTAACCTTTTTCCGGGCTTGTTTTTGTTTGTTTCCCCTAGCAATACCTGGCAACACTCCATCGCCGGCACTTAAACTAACGATAATCAAAAACTGGGTAGTAACTGATTACATGTAATCTGGATTACATAATCAGTTTCCAAAAATTAAGTACTGTGAAATATGCTAAATGTGCAGACACTGACCATGAAGAAGTCTATACTATTTCATTCAGTTTTTTGTACTTAACTATTCACAAATTCAAGCTAAAATATTCATAGGAGCACTAGACAAAGTTCTTATCATATAGCAATGCTTACTAATACATGAATAATAAACAATAATAAAATGTCTAATTTAACAACATCCATCCCCCCAAAACAGAGAAACCATCTTTCACAAACATCTACAGTACATGTGTCTTTTAAAGTTTACATAGTGTATATAATGAGCTGCATTTGTAGGTGTTATTACAGCACAATTCACAATTATATTATAAAACACGTGCCACATGAAGTCATACACACCCAGTAACTGTTCTCAAACAGGTTTTAGTCAGACAAACTCACACCACTAGTGGAATCAAAGGGTGCCTCTCAAATGCAAGGTTGCATCTTAGTAAGACTGAATAGCTCACCTTTGAAGGCTGTCTCAATTTGGAAGATCCTTGGAAGGCCGCCTTCATTTTGTTTCCTTTATTCTGTGTATTTTGAGGAATGCATCAAGTGTATCCTTCGCATTCCTCCTATCACTCACAATCCTTTGCACACATTCCAATTTATGAAAAAAATGACAGAAAATAAGTCACACTGAACTCTCCCAAATTCATTATGAAATGCAAATATATATATATTTGGTTTTGGACAGGAAAGCTTTTGTTTTCTGTTTTGTTGTAAGGTTAATCACATAATGCTAAACTGTCTATGACATGCAATTCTCATTCATTAGAGTGCAACAATAGAAAGTCAGTTTTAATAACGTTTTTAAAAAGTATTTTTTCCAATATTAATTTTTAAACAGTGTTTTTATGTCATGAATAAAGTGGCAGAAATCTTTATGGCAGCCATGCAGATTTAGCTGACAGTCTAGCATTTAATGGTGAGGAGGAATCTAGATTACACTCTCAGAAAAAAAGGTACAAAACTGTCACTGGGGAGTACCTATTTAAAAAGGTGTCCACTTTAATTGCTAATACTGTATGCACTGTCAAAATACTAATATGTACCATTTAGGGGTAAATGATGTACAAAGATGTACAAAGATGTACAAAGATTTCTAATACCGTCTTATTGACAGATTTGTACCTCTTTTTCTGAGAGCCTATAGGACAAGTAAGGACACAGTCTTCTGTTTGAGATGCAACTAAGAGAACAAAAAGAGCAATATTTTAATAGCATCCCCAGAGACACAGTGTTTCACACTGTTTTAAGGAAAATCACTGTACAGTACGAATCTCATCCTTTGATATTAAGCTGAGATTGGAGAAAGCATTTTCACATCAAGAAAACACTTCAGCTTTATATTCAATGTGACTTTTTAATTGGCCAAAATTTTTAAATTGACTTTCAAAAGGTTTGTTTTTACATTTTTTTTCCAGCAGCCAAAACAATAAATTGATTTTCCACCATCCAAAGAATTCCTCCATAAACCCATATATCAAAAACAGTAGATTCTGCTCCTTACTCAAACCATTTTAACCATATTGCAGAAACCGTCTGCCATCAGGAAAATGGTTTCTCAGCATATACCAACAGAGAAAATTTGTCCATTGTTCAGAGTTAGCATGATTTGCATGAGCCTACTGCACTATGCAACAGTTCCCGAATACTTGTCACAAAACTAAAGGCTTAACAAAGATGAAAGGGCCGACTTCAGAGAGAGAGAGAAAGTGTTCCCCAAACTCTGAGTCTGAAAATGCCTCAATACCTGACAAAAACAGTAAGGGAAAGAGAAATGATCAAAACGCATCTGTAGCTGGCTGCATAACACATGCTTCTGTATTAGCAATTGACTTTACTGAGACAGAGCCACCAGCAGGTGGCTGAAACAGAGAAACCTCCTTGATCCAAAATAGCCTGTTTTGTTGCTGTTGCTGCTGTCCTGTTAAGAATATGATACAGCTTTGTTTAGAACACTAACAGACTGACAAACACAGTGAGTAATTTTTTATTCGTGTTTTAAAAACATTCACTTTTATAAGGAGACATTATTTTAGCAACTTTTATCCTATACTATCAAAATGTCAGTCTTGTGCCATCCATTTCTTTACTCCACCTATTGGGTTAAAATTAATACAGTACTCATCGTTCACCCTCATGTCATTTCAAACCCGCATGATTTTCTGTTTTTTTTTTTTTTTTTTCTCTGTATGTCCAACCTGTGATGATTTGGTGTTGCAAGGATAAATGTTTTATGGTGATGTTTTCCTAAGAGATTTTCTTGAGAAGGATGCCATGTTTATTATTTACTACCATCTGTTCTTTCAAAATACATGTTTTTTTTTGTTTTTTTTTTTGCAGAACAAAAGAGAGCACATCTTATATGAAGGAAGGATGTTACATTAAAAAGATAAACAATACACTACATTACATCAAGGCCATAAACAACTCTTGAAGTCTTGTGGGGAGTGTTTTTTTTTGGAGGGGGGTAATGATCATTTTATTTAAAGCAATTAAATAATTAAAGAGATTTAGAGGAATAAAGAAAGGGAAATATACAGTAACCATTAAAAGAGTAGAATTTATTGTAAAGTAATCAATTTGAACTATTTGTAAATAATGTTTGTTAAAATATGTATGCATTCACACTTAATGCTAATCTAATATACGTTAATTTTTCTTGTCTTGTCACGTATGAATTATGAATTACTTGAATCGCAAAACTTGTGCTGACGTAGACCAGCACAATTTGGCCATTTCTAATTACTGGGTGGATTCGTCCACACGGGCCTGCATTACATGCACTGTAAAATGAAAATGTTACACTACTAAGCTCGCATTAGAGGTGATTAGAATTAGGCAAAGGCCAAACGCTCATGGAGACAGCTGGGAAAGCTAACTCAGCGAGACAGGGAGAGTGATTCTCTGGATGTTTTTGGAAACTGCCCATTTAATTGGAGACATTTTACAGTTAACCACAAACTAAAGAGGGAGGATGAGACCAATTTACTCATGAAAAGTGCTTTATTGTTGCATGCACAAAGAAAGTCAAAGGCCACTGACAGTGACAGTCTGACCTTTTCAGCATCTACAGCTCCACTAATTAAATTCCCAAACCTTCGTTTTTTGCTTTTTCTCCATTGTCTGTAAGGCAGATTGGCTGTTGAAACATGCTGCTTCTAGTTTACTCACATATTCTAGACTCTGGGTGAATGGAAACATATGCAAAATATGTACATATCTGAAAAGGAACTGTATTACTAGCATCATGTAAACCTTGCAAGCAAATGACATTTAGCTCCTCTCATTGTAACCGTCTGATTAAAAAATAGGTCACTTAACAATGGGAAAACGAATGTATGTTATCTAGAAGCCACAAAGGTGACATCCTCTTCAAATAATAAATCATTCATTTAATTTCAAAGCATTTAATATAGAGGCAAATTTATCTTCACTGAAGTAAAAAAAGTGATATCATGAGGAATTAAATTTCCCTTGATCTTTTGAGATAAAAGACTTAAAATGTACTTTGGAAACACACTGCAGAACTTCAGAACTCTTTAAATCCAGAAACTTGCTTCACTCTGGAAGGAAAAAAACTATTATTGAAGCATTAAGCTGCAAAAGTGATGTTCACGTTAATTAAATTATGGCTGGTTTTGCTCCTAAAAAGCACCCCAAGGAAAAAATAAATAATAAAATCATATGATATGATTGGTGTGTAGACTGTTGGTGAGTTTATAGTAAAACTGCATCTTCAAGATGCTTTGCATTATTCGTATCCTTTCAGACACTTAGAGTTCCATTTGCACTGCTCTGTTGCTCTGTTTCATTACAAACACAAACATGTATCATTAGTAAGACATTACTGAGGCATGTATTAATGTAAACTTGTGAAAAGCCATTGGAAGGGTGATTGCAAAATCACATTTGGGCTTGCACTTAGCTAATGCTGATATTTTACCTATATTCCAAGTGAAGGTAATCATTGTGTTTTTGCGACATCTCTGAGTGATGCCAAAAATTGCTCCAAATCTAGTTGTTTTCGGTTGTTGTTTGTTTGTTATTTACAAATTGAAATAATGAGCTAGTGCTTAAATTCGTTTCAAACCGTGTTTTTGCCTTACACTGGTCTGCTCCATTATGGTTAACGATTTTTATGTAGATCTGTCGGGACGGATTTCGCGGGAAACTGCATAGCCTATCAGTTGCAAAACGCATGTGAACCCTGCTCGCAAAATGAGTCGGAATGAGCAAATTTTCAAAAATGAGTTGTTTTCATTTTCACATTCTCCATTAAAATAACTTTAATATGATATGACTTGTTGGAATCGGACAAAAATGACTGAGCTACAGCCGTTCGAAGGCGATAGAGTCAGCAGAGCTGATTCTGAGAAAAATCGAGTTAAGGTTTTCTGAAGATTCCGAAGTAAAATCACCAAGCAACGTTGCATATTTTCCTCCAATTCGTTTCTTCAAAATAATTACTAGCTATATTATTAATCACAATATAACATTGTTTAATTTAATGTTTGTTATTAAAAATGAGAACAAAGATGCAAATAAACAGTTTAATCAAGAGCAGCGAGTGATTCTGTCTTTTCTTTTAATGTTTGATAAACACTGAGACAGATCTATATTAAGACCTACTGTAATGCATGGATCTGATATAATGTTACACATAAGATTTTCCCAACCATTAACTAAACGTTCGTGTAAGACATAACAGATTATGTCTGTGTGAATCTCGCCAAGACATATTCGCAATAATGCACTTTATAAAGGAGCGCTCACGGAAAGGCCCGTCTTATGCACGCGCTTTGCAAATGTCAGCCAGCGCGATCGTTTTGTTTTCATCAGCATGGGTTTGAAAATCATATTTCACTGGTTTGGACTCATGTCATCGAGAATTCAATATGAATATTCACAAAGCTGGAAAGCTGCGCTTTGCAACAATTGACCTACAACTAAAGCAGCAGAAGTCGTCCAGAAGTGAACAGGGAAAAAGCCTACTCCTCTCAGAAAAAGTACAAATAATTTATCATTTTAGGTGTTTAATTACTATTTGGAGCATTGGGATCGCTAGAAGAGGGCTTAATGAACTCATTTTTGTGAAAACTTCAAATTCGACCAAAACTGACATCTTTTGCCTGTAGCTCAAAATTTGTCCGTGCGCATTTCGACTCATTTTGCCAGCGCAGGTCACATAGGCTATTTGTACTTATTTTATCTAATAATAATGGGTGTGTAGTACTTCTAATAACGTGTATGTTTATATAATATCGCTTTTTTTGTTTCTTGTTTTTTTTTTTTTTTTTTGGAAAGCAAGTCTCCTGAATATTTGATATAGAGAGAGAGAGAGAGAGAGAGAGAGAGAGAGAGAGAGAGAGAGAGAGAACTGTGAGTGATGCATAATAGATAGCGATTACACTAACTAAATGCACCTGTATGAAGCAGTCACTCCGTAGCTCATTAACACACAACTGTGCACGTGCGTCGGAGATTGCGCGCGCACGGCGGCTGAATGTCAGTGCGAGCACGAGCGCTCTGGTGTGCACCTGTGAAAGACATTCATCTGTCTCGTCAGGAGAAACATCACATTCCAGCGTGAGCCTGCCAGAGGAATGCCTTCACCTCAACACATCACAGGGTAAGTCTTTATTTAATTTTTATGTTATGCTGGTGTTTAAACAGGAGGTTTCTGGAAGTTCCTATGATATTAACGATGGTTAATTGGTCTGTTTAAAGTTGTATCAAGTTTGCGCTGTTGCCTGGTAATGGCTTGTTGACAAGTGAATATTGCTAAAATATACTGGCTTATTGAGACAGAGGGTGCTTTCAAACTCAGATATGTCTGCTTTTCAATTAAAAACGATGTGGTTTACAGCGCACATCATTTATCTTGCGGTGTGTTATTTTGTGTTTGCCCTGTCTCGTGTGAACGGAAGAGTTTTATGAGACACATGGTTTTATCAGATGGAATCTGTCATTATCACATTCTTAATCTGAATCATTGGAGTTTTCATGATTAAAAGCGTGTACTGTATTACACGCATAACTAGCTTATATGCGTCTTTAGTGAACAGTTTGATGGTCATTATGAATGAATTTTGTCAGATAGCTGTATGAGGAGTCTGATGTGAGTTTTACAGATATACACGGAGTATTCTCATAGAAATCCACTCTGAACTGATTCATAACTGATGCATTAACACAAATACTGATACAAACCTACAGTGTGTGGATGGCAACATTAAATAGTGATAACAGAAAAAGTGTCAAGTGATGAACAGAGATAAAAGATTTTAGGATTGGTCCTATATATTTCAAAATAACCAAAATATGCAACATATAACACTGCAGTGTATATATGCATAAATATTGAATGGTTTGTATTGTATGTATGCATTTATACATTAATCAGGTTTTCATCACTAGTATCCCCCCCCCCCCCCCCATCCCTTTGCTGCATGTATAACTTAAATAATTTTGGACTGTTGGGAGACAATATAGACTGTAGTGAATGATGAATATCGAGGTCCATATTTGGTGTTTTTCTGACCATGTGAACATGTCCTTTGCAATTTATAATCACGTCTAAATTCCACGTGTCTCATTAGCATACTGGCCGGTTATGGGCAAATTTTGCTTCCGTTCATTAGCATATTGACTGATGACTTGATAAGTTGGTCTAAATATTATTTTTTTCTCTCCGTGACGTGCAAATGATTGATGAAGGGCTTTTTCAGAATCCAGAGGAAAGCCTCCATCTCAACATATGAGAACACCGTGTGAGTCAGTATTTCATTTTTATACAATTATTGGAGATTTCTGGTTCATGATAGTTTTAGCTAGATGTTATTGGCGAATACTGTTTACTTTCATTAGCATATTGACTGCTCACTTGATACTTTACAATTTTGATCTTTGCATTTTTCTTCCTTACATGACATGCAATTTATACTGTAGATGAAAGGCCACCTTAGAACCCTCAATATCTCACCGCTGTTTTAAAGAAAAGAAAAAATTCTGGACTTCATCCAGTGACAGTGAGGCACAATAACATATGTTGTGCAAGAGTCATTTGTCAACAATAACAGATACTGTGTTATGCACTGGCAACTCTCCACTCGGGAGCATTTGTCAGCATAGGTTTAGAGTGTGAAGAGCTTATGGACTTTGTCTTGTCATTTCACACCAGTCTGAGTTTCTGTATCGAGAAGACTTGGATGCAGTCACGTGTTTAGTCTAGAGAAGTGTGTGGTAGGACGGTCTTGGTGTGTTTTTCTTCTCACAGTAAGCAGTTTTGAAATGATCCACATGAATATTGCAATTCTCGAAGTTCACGTGCAGAGAAGAGTAAAGGGGCTAGTTGCAGGGGTTATAATATATTTCCACAGGGTTATATAAAATAAAATAAAAAACATTTTATTCTTAAATAGATAGAAGTGTGACAACTTATCCCATATAGTGGGGAATATTGTGATAAAAGGTGACATCTGAACATCTCTTTTTTTTCTTGGGCAATAACTGTGGAAATTGTGTGTCTGTAAAATATGAATATTCATAACATTCTCAAAGTTTATAATGGATCAATAATAAAGATTTTTTAAATGGCAATAAAGACAATAAATGGGAAAATACTTTCAAGGCCAGTGAAAATGTGGGCGGCCACTGTTGTGCTCTAATAGCGATTAGATGAGACCAGAAATCATGTATCTTGTAACTGTTAACGTTTCCTAAGGCGTTCATCTCAGCAAATACTTCTAATGTTAGGCTCTTATCTGATCTCATGTAATAATCTTATCTAATGTTATCTGATCTCTGAGAAGATAAAGATTAAATATCAGCAGCGATTAATGCCGCTTTTGTCACACAGCTCAGATGTATCTGGGTTATGTGGTTTCACAGCTGTAGGTGTAGGAATTGGCGAGGCTAAAATCAATGAAGTGCCTCCCCAGAGACATCCTGGAAACTGTGCTTTTATGTGAGCAATAGGACAAATTGTGAACTGTGTTTTCAGATACAATGCCAAACGGTATTCCAGAAACAGCCATTGTGATGATGAGACAGGGTAATATAGCCGTGTCCATTGTCTTGTGTTCACTGCGTGTTTGCATAAGTGAAGTAATTTGTAAGACAACTGCTTTGCATCACTTTGATCCAAATAAATGGGCCTGTTTAATATCTTATTGTCCCAACACCACCTCCACGGCTGGCATCATAACTGACAACAGGAAGCATATTTTCCCATGAAGCGCCTTCTGAGAAACACAGCGGATGTAACAGAAATAGCATACAATCTCCAGGCATCTCTTTGAGTAATGTTAATTGCATTTTTAAGTGCTTCAGCTCAAGTTTGACATCGTTCTAACAAAGAAACAGGGACTTCTTTCAAGAGGAGACCCTTTAATGGTTATTCCTTTGATACAAAGAATGGCAGGTCAGCTATTTTTCTCTCAGACGGTGCATATGAGAGTACTGCAATCACTTTAATCAAAACGCCACTGATGATGCGCAGCAGTCGTTAAAGGGACGGTCATCATTTACTCAACCTCATGTCATTACAAACACATGACTTTTTTTCTTCTGTGGAACACAAAAGGAGAAATTTTGAAGAATGTACTGGCCACTCATTTCCACAATGATTTAGGTACATGCTGAAATGTACAATATGGACATACTGACAACATCTAAAATGTAAGCTGTTTTACATATTTACAGCTAAAGAAACTAAAATATTTTTGAATCCTTTATATCAAATATATTTATATGCACATTTCATACATAAACATGACTACTTTTCAACATTACTTTTCAACATTATTCAGCAGATTCATTTGAAAGGTTCAGTTCAGAAGATTAAATCCAAAAGATTCAATTCAAGGAATCCAAAAGTCATTAGAATCACAGAGAAATGATGTGATTCAATAGTTCTAAAGAAACAAACAAACGAACAAAAAAAATCATATGGATTCTGACAACCTGGTCTCATGACAAAAACATACCTCTGGGAACTTTTTTGCAAGACGTGAAATACGTACTGCCATGTAAGTTTCGAGACATATTCGATGTGAAATGTCCAATGAGTGGCGCTAAAAGAGCGTTTGTTTTTTCCCCCGGAACAGATGAATGTACATATGGTATGTTTTATGTGACGTTGGTTTTTGAGGTGTCACCTCAGTTCTGATTTGAAATGTCCATTGAGTGGCGCTATAACTCTAATGCTCTGTGACGTTTTAAAATAACGTACCATCTGCACTACACCTAATCATACCCGACAGTATGAAGTAAAAACGCAATCACAAGCATGCCGTTTTAGCTTGTTCTTCGATTTCTCATCTTTCAGCTCTTTCATCGTGAGTCATGTTTTTGACAGGATTCGTACTCAAGGATTCTGCATCCTAAGTCCAATTCTGCGCCGGCTGA
Source organism: Tor tambroides (assembly GCA_021397915.2). NCBI lineage: Eukaryota > Metazoa > Chordata > Actinopteri > Cypriniformes > Cyprinidae > Tor > Tor tambroides. The sequence goes on along the minus strand of JAFVLL020014953.1, from coordinate 23,843 downwards.
GCTACTGATTAAGCTTATGTCCGAAAAGTGAAACATATGGAGCTGTAATCATAACTGTATACCAAAACGTTCATTTCATGTTCATTTCTGTTGGAAACTCCAGTGATGTATACTTATTGGTACATATTTTGTCTTGCAAAAAAGTTCCCAGAGGTACGTTTTCATCGAGACCAGGTTGGATTCTGAATATGTGGATTACAGCACAAGAATAAGATTTTGTGGTTTGTTTGTTGTTGTTTTTTTTTATAGTCAAAACTGCCTTGTTCCATGGCAAGCAAAATAAATATTGTATAAGTAATGGTTAAACAATTGCACAAATGTTATTCATTTTATGATTTTAAAGTATAGTCTTGTTTAAAATGACGTAATTTACTGTATGTGTCCTTTGAATGAAATACAAATGCATTGTAGATACTGTAAATATGGCAGTATTGTACACTTTACTATCTATACAAAGGTAAACAAATGTATGTGTGGTAAAACCACATTTTTCATACTATTCAAATACTCATGAGACCTTGTTGGCTTTCCACATACATCCAAAAATGGTGCCTTGATATACAACAAACGAGATTTGACACCACCAATCATCACTGACGACAGTATTGTCGCAATGCAGCAAGTTTGAACGAGCAAAGGTGTGAATGAGTGCTACATTTTGGTCTATTCTTCACACAAATCTATCACATGACTTGAGTCATATAGAAGATTGCTTTGTGATACTTTGATGGTGGTCTGTGACTGGATTCTTGTTCACTTTCATTATATGGAAAAGAGTAGTGAATAGATTATTCAGCATTCCGCCTTTTATGTTCCACAGAAGAAAACAAATCATGCAATTTTGAAATGACACGAGGGTGAGTAAATGACGACAGAATTATCATTTTAATGAAGGTCATGCTACTGTATCTCCCCAAACCCCAAAGTCATTCAACAAAGAAGACACATGTTGTGAAGGAGCACTTTGTTCCCCTCAAGTGGTGAAGGAAATTATAAAGCAACAGTACAATGCTCAGGGTACTTCATATTTGTGCTACCTCATACAGTATTTGTCCTTGAAACGCCTGGATCTTTGTGCTTGTCTAACACAGTGTCATAATTTCATTCAAAATGATGACACGTTCAGTTATCATCATGACTGCTGATTTTTGCAGTTCTCTTGTCATAGCAAGATATGCAGAATGTAATTGAAAGCAGAAATGAAGCATGCATTTGAAGGCATCCCTGCTTTCAAGTCTTCTCTATCAGTCTCTTAGTTCATCATTTTCTCATACACCCCTTTTTTTCACACTTTATGTAAGTGTAATTATTCTCAGTTCTGTCAGATTTGATACGGCCCTGGCTCTGATGACATCACTCGTCATATTACGCCAAGTGGCACTGTTATCTTTTTTCATTAGTACCTGCTGTGAAGAGGAAGTATGTATTAAGCACTCTCATCAAGCGTGTCATTTCAGACCCAGTGCTGAAAGGCACCTCACTCAAAATGCAATTAGAGCTCTTTCTGGACTGCTGAAACATCAACAGGTGGTGCATCTTGTCATCGTGAACTTCATTCATAGCTTACCATCTTAGAAATTTGAAAGTTTATACAGTTGATATCAAATATTGATGGGTGTTGCATAAAGATATCGTTTTGCTGAATCACTAAGAATAATACTAGACTGATTTGCCTATGGATATTTCCAGCTGTTATCTGAGGTGCTTGCCATTCAAGCAGCGCTGATCATGTAAATGTAATATACTGCCTATTTTAATATACAGATATGATAAGCATGTTTTTCAGTTTCAGTCTTAAGTCTTTGCCAGTGTTTTACAACTAAGTTATTGGCAATATATGGGGATATTTTTTCTGCATTTTTTGTGGAACGTGATTTTTTAGTGGATGTATGAAGTTCTCCTCAGGTTTACACAGGTGTACTGTAGATCATCACATTAAATATAATATTTGACTACCCGAAGTTGTCACAATACCTTTTTATCCTTTGAAAATTATATCTACTGATGTACAATTTAAAACTCAACAAACTTTTTGAGTAATGTTTTGCTTATGCTGTCTTTATCTAAAATGTGGCATTTAGTTTAATATGCTGTAATCAGTGTTATTTTTATATTATTTACACACTATTATAGCATTTAATATTTTAAATTAGCTTTTTTATATATTTTCAATTTGTATTTTATTTCATTTAGGTTTTATTAATGTGTGCTTTTGCCATTTTTATTAGTTTTTGTCTTTTTTATATTATAAATATATAAATAGAAATATTTTTCATGTATTTTTTATTTGTTTAGTTTTAGTAATTAAAACAGTTTTATTTCAGTTTATATAGTTGTCAAGGTAGCATTTCTGATTTTCATTTTTGATTTACGTTTTTCAGCTAATATTTATATTTTTCTGGTTTATTTCAATTACCAATAGTATTTATTTATTTATAATAGTTCTTATCAATAACAAAATATATATGAATGACATGGTTTAAGCTCAATGATGAGCTTGCAAATTCTCCATCTAAGAAATCACTTTTTTGAACTCATCAGTATGAAAGAAAATCTTACACTGGTAATATTTTATAAAAAGCAAGATAAAGACTGCCCTAATATTTACAGACTGCAAATAAATAATAGGGTAAATGTATGTTGAGAACAAGTTATCTTCAAAGTGCGGAAAGTTTCATGTCAGATGTTCCAGTTTTTATTGATTACTTCATCCTTGTTTACATGTTTTCCTATTATTACATTTTTTTTTTTTTTGCAACACTGAAGCCTTTGTCAATCGCTTTGTCTGCCAGATGTTTGTTTTAATTATTCATACACGTGGTTATGATTCTAACTAATCAGACACTTTTTAATTGGCGTCCTCTCTTATTTAAATATTTGTGCACTTGTTTCATAGCAATTAACAAGTGCTCCTCAATGAATATCTGTCCAGTGTGTCTTCTGAATAATCATGACAAGGCCACTGAACACTGTTTATTGAAAAAAATGCCTCATTTGACATTTCTAAGAACTTTGCTTTTAATATTAAAAACCTTAAATGTTTGTGACCTGGTGTGTGAAGTCTGATAATTGAGTTAGAAATCTATGCTGTAGAAACTGATGCAGTAAAAATTTATTCAATTTAACAGGACAATAAACGGTTCCAGCATATCACAAAATGCTTATTCAGTGAATGAGATATGCATTTCATCCATCAAATGGTTGAACTAAATGCTACTGGCGCCTGTCATTTTGTGTACAAAATGCATTAGAGTGTAACTGCGCTTTGGGTCACGCAGTTCATTTAGTCCATGAAATTACATAGTCAGGTTACACTTGGCGCACCATAAAAGACACTCTCAGAGTTTTGTGTTTGTGTGGGTGAATCTGTTGCTGTTTATGCATGTTTATTAGTCATGGATCTTGGAAAAACGTATTGTGATGAACATCATGGCCTTTTATTTACCACTTATAATATTATGGTGGTTACCGGCATTTTTCAAAGTACAAAGCTGATTGTACCTTAAAATCTCATGCCATAATAAATGAAAATATGTATTTTTTAATGTGAATATCTGGCAGTCACAACTAGCTAGTATTTTTTACTTTATATTTAACAGCTTTTACAGTTTATCTGTTGATTTCATGAATAAAAGTCTAAATGTAACAGACAGTTAGTTTCAGGGAGTTCCACTGCAGAAATATTGCAACATTCTTCAATGAAGTTCTTATGCCTTTTTGTATTATTTCTGGCAATGTCAACGTACCCAAGAGAATCTCCACATGAGAGCGAGCAGAGCATGTGGGGTGAGACAGTGAACAGCAGACAGTAAAAGAAAGTTTGTTCTGTGGAAAAGAACTACTGAAGTTAGGAAGCACAAAAGTAGAGATTTACATTCATATATATGAGCTAAAAATGCAAGAAGACTCGGGTGGAATTTATTATACTCGCACAATGTTAACAAATATTTATTTCCATAGTCTTCAGACATTCTACTAACTATAAGTAACTTTGCAAATACATGGCAGCTAACTCTCATTAGAGTATTAGCAGACTGTTTTATGTTCGGGTTAGTAGCAATGTTGAGGAGTAACTCGTTACATGTAATGGAATTGTGTAATTTAATTATAAATGTAACTGTAATCTGTTACAGTTACTGAGAAAAATCTGTAATTAAATTAGTTACTTATGAAAATGTTAATTACAAATTTTCAAAAACAGTATTAAACTACTGTATTTAACCTCAGAACGATCCCAAAGTAAGAAGAGTTAAAGTCTGATTTTATGGAGGCTGTGCTTTAAAATGAAATTAGTACAATCTTAATTCAAGTAATGAAGGAATTTGAAAGTCTGATAGGAATCAGTGTTGAGTACTGTAAGGTTAACCCTGCCTGCTTTAAATGTTTTAAAATGATTAACAGTTGAAAACATTTGTTGGAAATTTACAAAAAGTAATCAAATGTAATTAGTTACATAAAGTAATTGAAATAGTTACACTACTTATTACATTTTGAATAGGGTAACTTGTAATCTGTAACCTAGTACATTTCCAAAGTAACCTTCCCAGCTCGGGCTAGTAGAATAAGTTAACGTAGTTGCAAAGTTACTTACAGTCAGCAGAATGTCTGTTGGAGGACCGTCAAAATAAAGTGTTAGCAGACATAAAAGTAATAAGGTACTAGTATGTACCATTTAGAAGTAATGTTCCTTTTAGCTTTTGTTACCATCAGTATTTAGTCTAGTTAGTCTTTTAGTCTAGGTTTTGTATCTATAGTAAAGATGCTATAGTGTTCATATGCACATTTAAGATTTTGCGGTCTCTTTCTTTTGAGAAAGTCAAAAAAAATGAATGACTCATTTTGCATTTAGAGGCATTTTATCAAATAAAATGCTGTTTAGTATGAGCATGCCACTAAAATATGTGAGTATGTGAACTGAAATAATCTGGATCGCAAATATCATGTGACTAATTATACTGGAGCTGCAGGAAAATGACATCTGATTGGATGAGACCTATGATACGCCCAAATGTTTTGATAGGAAATACCATACACGAGTTGTGAAGAGTGAAACCGAACACTGATCGCCTGGTGATGCCATGAGCTCTTTAAAAACTCAGTCTGAAAAGTTTTCTCATCAGTGAAGAGTGCCATCTAATCAATATAAGCAATTTAACAATGTGGCAGTGTGTCATTGAGTTAAATAACTCCATTAGCTGCAGAATCAACAAAATCTGTTTGTTGAGAGCCTATGATGTCTGGTGCTTTAATACACTGCTCAAAAAAATTAAAGGAACACTTTGAAAACACATCAGATCTCAATGGGGAAAAATATCATGCTGGATATCTATACTGATATGGACTGGGTAATGTGTTAGGAACGAAAGGATGCCACATTGTTTGATTGAAATGAAAATTATCAACCTACAGAGGGCTGAATTCAAAGACACCCTGAAAATGAAAGTGAAAAAATGATAAAGCAGGCTCGTCCATTTTGCTGAAATTTCACTGCAGCAACTCAAAATGGTATGCAGTAGTTTGTATGGCCCCCACGTGCTTGTATGCATGCCTGACAACGTCGGGGTATGCTCCTAATGAGACGACGGGTGGTGTCCTGGGGTATTTCCTCCCAGATCTGGACCAGGGCATCACTGAGCTCCTGGACAGTTTGAGGTGCAACCTGGCGGCGCCGGATGAACCGAAACTTAATGTCCCAGAGGTGTTCTAATGGATTTAGGTCAGGTGAGTGTGGGAGCTATTCAATGGTATCAATTCCTTCATCCTGCAGGAACTGCCTGCATACTCTCGCTAAATGAGGATTGTCGTGAACCAGGAGGAACCCAGGTCCCACTGCACCAACGTAGGGTCTGACAATGGGTCCAAGGATTTCATCCCGATACCTAATGTCAGTTAGGGTGCCATTGTCTAGCCTGTAGAGGTCTGTGCGTCCCTCCATGGATAAGCCTCCCCAGACCATCACTGACCCACCACCAAACCGGTTATGCTGAACGATGTTAGCAGCATAACATTCTCCACGGCTTCTCCAGACCCTTTCACGTCTGTCACGAGCTCAAGGTGAACCTGCTCTCATCTGTGAAAAGCACAGGATGCCAGTGGCGGACCTGCCAATTCTGGTGTTCAATGGCAAATGCCAGTCGAGCTCCACGGTGCCGGGCAGGGAGCACAGGGCCCACTAGAGAACATGGGGCCCTCAGGCCACCCTCATGAAGTCTGTTTCTGATTGTTTGGTCAGAGATATTCACACCGGTGGCCTGCTGGAAGTCATTTTGTAGGGCTCTGGCAGTGCTCATCCTGTTCCTCCTTGCACAAAGGAGCAGATACCGGTCCTGCTGATGGGTTAAGGACCTTCTATGGCCCTATCTAGCTCTCCTAGAGTAACTGCCTGTCTCCTGGAATCTCTTCCATGCTCTTGAGACTGTGCTGGGAGACACAGCAAACCTTCTGGCAATTAGTGTTGTTTTTGGCAGCCTGTTTTAATTTTAGTTTTAGTCTAGTCTTTGTGTGAAGCTGTCATTTTAGTTTTTATTAGTTTTAGTCACGTTCATACTCCTTTTAGTCTAGTCAAGTTTTAGTCAACTAAAAGTCTGAGCATTTTAGTCTTATTTTAGTCAGAATTATCCATGACATTTAGTCTAGTTTTAGTCAATGAAAATTGTATTTTAGTCTTTTTTTAGTAATGCAGTTCTATTTAACCCAGTCAATATAGTATAAATACCAAGTAGTATAGACGAAACCAAAATTTTCTTTTAGCCAAACCCATTTCAAACAAGGTTATCTTATTATATTATTGTTACCTTATAGACTCAAGAATACATCCATTCCAGACACGGAAGACGCTCTGATTTGAATTTACAACATTTATTTTACCAACCAAACATGTTAGAAGTACACACGCATAAATTTTCTCCCAAAGACGAACCCCGGCCATCGGTACTTTGTTTATTTATTAAATAGCTCTAAATAATGCCTTAGTGGGGCTTGAAGTGACATCGCCTGCGTCTGCGCAGTGCGACCTGATGCAACCGCTGAAGCGAGACGCAGGAAACAGAAATACTGCAAAATAATAATAATAATAATAATAATAATAATAATAACGCAACTAAACAGGCAAAATAACGTTATAACATTTGATTTAAGTCTCGTTTGGTCAACGAAAATGAGGAGACATTTTAGCATAGTTTTTATTTTGTAAAGCACATTTAGTCTGAGTACTTTATTCGTCAGCAATATTGCATTATACATTTAGTTATAGTCATCGTCACATGACCAGCATTTACGTTTCGTCTCGTCTCGTTTTCGTCACGTGATAAAAGTTCGTTAACGACGATATTTAGTCATAATTTTCGTTGACGAAAGCAACACTTCTGGCAATGACACGTATTGATGTGCCATCCTGGAGGAGTTGGACTGACTGTGCAACCTCTGTAGGGTCCAGGTATCGCCTCATGCTACCAGTAGTGACAGTGACCCTAGCCAAATGCAAAACTAGTGAAAAACAGTCAGAAAAGATGAGTAGGGAAAAAATGTCAGTGGCCTCTACTTGTAAAACCATTCCTGTTTTGGGGGTCGTCTCATTGTTGCCCATCTAGTGCTCCTGTTATTAATTTCATTAACACCAAAGCAGCTGAAACTGATTAACAACCCCCGCTGCTACTTAACTGACCAGATCAATATCCCAGAATTTTAATTGACTTGATGCTATACTCTGATTAAAAAGTGTTCCTTTAATTTTTTTGAGCAGTGTAGATATACTGGAAGAATCAGCGTATTCATTTTATTATTAAATGATATTATATTATATACTTCCCTGTCTGACAGATGATATTTAACATTGCGGTTTAAAATCAGCCATCAGCAGTGAAAGATAACTCATTTCGCTATATGTGCATGCTGTCTGAGAGACTGTTTCTGAGGGCTGTTAGAGAGGTGGGCGGTTCTCCTAGAGCGTGGGAATTTTGAACATTATTTTTGCTGCATTATAGGCCTTGAATGGTCAAAATACCTGTTTTTGAAAGTATCTAAACACAGTCTTAAGTGAAAGCAAACAACAGTTTTAACAGTGCAACAGTATATTGCATCCAGGCAGCTCTTAAAGTGAGAGCAGTCTAATATTCCTGCTGTTTGTTATTCATGTTAGTCAAACAACAAAAGAGAGAAAATCTTGCACTGCTCTTGACTAAATCACTTTTGTAACTTTAATGAGAAGATATATATATTTAGTTTACACAGTGAAGTTTTTATACATTTGATTACTTTATACAATGTATGTAGCATTTCTTATTTTATTTGCCCTATTGCTTATAATTAGTTTCTTTTTCTTATTTAGTACACACACACACACACCTCAAATCTGTCAGAGAGGGAAATAGTTCTTCCCATACTGAGACACATTCCATGATTTTAGCTTTAATCTATGAGTTCTTCAGATAAACTGACCTTACATCAAAACAACCTGACTAATACACTAACATCATTGTGCTGGCAGAGAAAGAGCTTGTAGAGTGTTTAAAATCAATTTTTGTTGTATAGCTCTGGCCTTTTCCTCAGAAAGCCTGTCGCTGTGAGTCTCTATGACAACCATATTCTCACAGCCAGCACTAACACACAGACACACTGCGAGCATGTAATGAAGTATGCTTCAGTACAGCTGTTTTTATTACTTACACTCACACTTTTAAGCTCATTGCATAGATGAACAAAGTGCATGTGTGTGTATTATTTTCTATTAATCAAATAATCATGAAAAAATAGCAGCTTGAACAAAAATATTAATGTTTTCAACATTGACAATAATAAGAAATGTTTATTGAGGCATATTAGAATGATTTCTGAAGGATCGTGTGACACTGAAGACTGGAGTAATGATGCTGAAAATTCAGATTTGTATCACAGGAATAAATTACATTTTAAAATATATTCAAACACAAAACAGTTATTTTAAATGCTACTGTTTTTACTGTATTTTTGATCAAATTATAATTAGCTTTGGTAAGCATAAGAGATTTTTTTTTCAAAAACATTAAGCAATCCTAATTATTCTAAACTTTTGAACATGCATTTATATAAGCTATGCTCTATGCTGACGTAGCAGATTGTGAAAAAGACGTCAAATGTGCCACAGGTTCAAGGGACAGACATAAATGCCTGATGCATGATGTGATGAAAATAAGCAAGTGGATCAAATTCATTGTTGCACTGAAGAGAAAGCATCCTGCGAGCTCTTTTGTCTGGTCTATGTGGCTTTCTCTGGCCCAATTTACTTTTAAAAGAGAGTGTTTCAGATGCGCTGTAGAGAAAATTATATTGCTCTTTAATCATTGGTCTCAGTGGTAGTCACATCTATTCCCTCTCGTGGTCTGCAAGGACAATCTGACAAACTTCCCTTTGACATTAACACTCTTTCTGATCTTCTTCCCTTTCAGATGGTTTGTGGCAAATGATGGCATGGACCACCTTGGGCCAGATCTCTGAACACAATGCTGTGAGGACGTGCAGCTTGCTTAATGCACACAGACAGAAGCTGTCAGATGAATAAGCAGCACGTCTACAGGTATAAACAGTGAAATGTCCTGCATGATATTTCAATAGAGTGAACTCAGAAGTGCTCCCCAGTGAAACAAACTGAGCACACTCAAGAGGCCACACTCAAGAAATGTCCACATTATTTAATGCCCATGAAGGCCATTAGATTGTGTCTTGTTATGTGACTCACAGAGCCTTATAATAGTTTTCAGTTGATTTCTGTTTGGACAAAAAATAAATGTATGATGACTTGGTGGTTCAATAAGTGAGTCAGATGTTTGTGGAATTATTCAAACTGATAACTTGGGAACTGGTGAATCATTAAAAGTCATTTGTTTGTGGTTGCATGCTGAGCAAACACAATATAAAAGAAAGTGTGTGGTCTTTGTTCTATTTCAAGCTTTCTGCTCATCATTACATTGAAAAATATTTTTACAGTGTAGTTACTAAGTCTGAAATGTAGCAAGTATTGATGTAGCGAGTAACCTTTTTTCAACATTTTAAAAGAAAAAATAAGCATTATTGAAGTATGTTTTACAAGAAATACTATTTTGGTTTGTTATTTGCCATTTATTTGTGAAATTTACTAGCAACAGTGAAAATTGTTTCTTACACCAAATCTTTTTCACTGTACTACTGTAACTAGTTTGAAACTAACTCTGTACTTTAAGGAGTTTAGGATTCTGTACTTTATGGTTCACCCAAAAATGAAAGTTTGCTGAAAATGTACTCATCCTCAGGCCATCCAAGATGTAGATGAATTTGTTTCTTCATCAGAAAAGATTTGGAGAAATGTAGCATTACATCACTTGTTCACCAATGGATGCTCTGCAGTGAATGGGTGCCGTCAGAATGAGAGACCAGCTGATAAAAACATCACAATAATCCACAACTAATCCACACAACTCCAGTCTATCAATCAATGTTTGAAGTGAAAGACTGCATGTTTGTAAGAAACAAATCCATTATTAAAGTGTTTTAACTTTGGACAGTCGCTTCTGGTCAAAATATCATAATCATAAATCATAAAAGTGCAAACATTTTTGAGCTGTTTTTGCTTGTAAATGGTCCTTGATCTGTGCATATTCCTCTCCTGATTCAGACGAGATGACGTTTTTAATGGAGAAAGCAATATTATGGAGAGAGAACTAACATTTTATGTGGAATCAATGGTCTGAAGTTAAAAAGATTATGGATTAGGATTTAGATTATGGATTTGTTTCAGCTTTTCACTTCACCAGACATTAACTGATATACTGGAGTGGTGTGGAATACTTGTGGATTATTGTGATGTTTTTATCAGATGTTTGGACTCTCATTTTGACGGCACCCATTCGCTGCAGAGGATCCATTGGTGAGCAAGTGATGAAATGCTACATTTATTCAAACCTGTTCAGATGAAGAAACAAACTGATGGACTGAGGATGAATAAATTTTCAGTAAATTCTGTCCTATTCTGTCCTAGGCATGGCATCAAACGGCACATATGCAGGCGAGCCCTTGGGCATGACTTTCCTCTCCCTCACGCTTTCGTTTTTTGCTATACTGACGACGGCCATGAACTGCTTGGTCATTACAGCCATCATCGTCACACGCAAGCTGCACCATCCTGCAAACTATCTCATCTGCTCACTGGCCGTGACCGACCTTTTGGTGGCCGTATTAGTCATGCCCTTCAGCATTATCTACATTGTGATGGGCACGTGGATCATGGGTGAAGTCATGTGCAACATCTGGTTAATCGTGGACATAACCTGCTGCACGTGCTCCATTCTGCACCTCGCGGCCATCGCTGTGGACCGATACCGTGCCATTACGGACGCCGTGGAGTATTCGAGAAAGAGGACATCTCTACGGGCCGCCATCATGATCAGTGTGGTGTGGCTCCTCTCGATAGTCGTCTCTCTGCCACCAATGCTGTTGAGACACCAGGAAGAAAACAAGTGCGTCATTGCGCACGACAACATCGGCTCCGCGCTTTACTCAACATTTGGGGCTTTTTACATCCCGCTAATACTCATTCTCATTCTCTACTACAAGATCTACCGAGCAGCAAAGACTCTTTACAACAGGAGAGCCAGCTGCCTCAACAAGCCGGAGATGAACGGACACATGCTTCCCAAGTGCAGCGACCGGGAGCCGACGAGCCCGGACACCCTGAGCCCTCCAGAGAAATCGGTGTCTGAACCCTCCACCGAAGGCGACAGGGCGCGCATCACTGCGAAAAGCCCAAAGTCTCAGTCTCGCAGAGAGCGGTCTATCAGGAGATGTCGCATCTCCAGCACGCGTGAAAGGAAGGCCGCCACCACTCTAGGACTCATTCTGGGGGCTTTTGTCATCTGCTGGCTGCCGTTCTTCATCCACGAGGTGATTGTTAGCATCTGTGAATCCTGCAGACTCTCTCCTGAGATGACTGACTTTCTGACTTGGCTGGGCTATCTGAACTCTCTCATCAACCCGCTGATTTACACCATCTTCAATGAGGATTTCAAAAGGGCTTTTCAGAAGTTAATCAAGTGCAAGAATTATCTCTAACGCGGGGGATTGCGTCACGTGAACAAACACTTGCACTCAAAAAAATACAGTGTTGAAAACTTAATTAAATTGCGGAATTATTCTGCACTGTTAAATTTAGTTTGACTTTTTTTGTTGCTGTTGAAACAATTAGATTAATTCTCAACAACAAGTTTGAATGAATTTGCTGTAGTCTTGTACAAAGTCATTTTGTTAGGCAACAAATCAGACCACATTAAGGGCCAGGTTTACTAAACAGGACAAATTAGCGTTAGAGCGCAATTCCATAAAAGCGCCGATGAGAGGGAAAAATTCTGCATGTGATTTACTGACAATGCACACATTAAAGAACACAGACACAGCCAGATCATTTCCATAATGACCAGCACAATCTACCAAGAGCAGTGCAAATTACCACCTGCTTTAAGACAAGCGTTTTTGGGCGTTAAATAATGGTGCAAATACCAGTAATTTGCTGAACGCAAACATTAGTAAATCGCGTTGCGTGATTCATTTTAATACTCTCCTCCCATAAATTTTGCATCTGAAAGGTAAACTCCTACAAATGCATATTCAATAAGGTCAGGTGCAAAAATAAGGTGTCCACAACTTTTCAGTGCTAATTTTTTTTTTTTTCACTGTGCGTCTTCGTAAATCCTGACAGTACTATTTTAACACCAAAAGACGGTTTGTGCTGGAGCAATCTGATAGTAAATCTGGCCCTAATTGTCTGAAGAATTTACTCTACTTTAAAACAATATTAGTTTTCACCTTATCGAACATTGGCTATTGATCTATATTAGTAAATGGTAAATGCTGATGAATGATAAAAACATTGACAGCCGATGAGAATCTATGCTGCTCAAACCTGCAGTATGCGCTTATAATAAACAATGTTATTGTGATGTGAACGATAATCTAACTATCATTGTAGTTATTGTTCTTGGTGTGAACAGGCCTTTACACTTTTTATTTTAAGGTGTCATTGGAACAGTGAATGATACAGTAATGTCCTTGATATAGTAAATGTATAATTTATACATTTAAGTATTGAGTGATATTAATTAACAGCATCTACTTAGTAGGGTTATTGTTAGGAACAGGGTTTGGTGTTGGGTTAGTTTCGTGTAATTATGCATAATTTACTGTTATTACTAAAATAAGTACATGAAAGTTGTAACAAGGACACTGTAAAATAAAGTGTTACCCAGTAATCAATATTTTATTGATAGTATTTTTTCCTGGCATACAGTAACAAATAAGTAAATATTCAGTAGTACTACATGAATAGATAGATAACAGATCGATGAACATTTTATTGTATGAAAGTGATTCATGCAATCCAATTTAAAAGGATTCCATTGAACAATTAAATTTAATTCACTTTAATCGAACAATGTGAAACATCATTTTTCGAGTGTAATATGAAACATCTGCAACAAACTGCGTAACTTCAATAACTCTGAGGCAGAAAAGTAACTGTCACTTTTCATACATTTTCACAAATGTCTTATATTTAGATAGAAATCTGTATATGCAACTAGATTAGTTGGAGCTGAACTATATTTTTGTGGGGTTTAACATTTATAGATTTCAAACCAACCTTAAAGTTTGTATGTGAAAATCATACTATTTTTCATAAGAGGAAGAAATTCAGGGTAACACTTTACAAAAAGTCTCATTAGTTAGTGTATTAATTAACATTAACACTGAGCAAGACATGTTACAGTATTTATTAATCTTGGTTAATGTTAATTAATGAAAATACAACTGTTCATTGTTAGTTCATAAAATATTAACAGATACAAATTTTGTTTTTAATGTAATAAATTTTGGAATCAACATTAAGTGATTGTTTTTCACTGCTTGTTCTATTAATGCAGTTAATAATGTTAACAAATTAATGTAAAGCCCATTTCATAAATATTCAGACATGTGAAAGGCATAAATATGACATGTAATATACTGTATTTAGATGGGAATATTGCGCACTTCATACAATTAAAATGATACTTCCAGTCAAACCCTTGAACACACTGGACTGAACTTTTGTTGCTCATGATCTTAAAAAACCTTCCACCAACCTGTTTTGTGTCCACACAAACAATGGAAATGCTTATTAGATACTTCTTGCTTTTGGGCATCTGAGGTAAATTTGCTAGGCAAATATGTTGTGCATTTGTATATGTTTTATCTGATAAGACTTACAGTATGTGTGTTTCTCCAATTTACAGTAAGACCAAAGATGTGAACAGAGAATTAATTCATATCAAATTTTACAGAAACTGATGATCTGATAAGGGCCCATGATGTACTAAATATTTGTACTGATACTCATAATGTATCTGTTGGTCATGTTAATAAACATTTTACATAATATACAATATATTGATTGTACTGATTATTATATGATGCGACACACCAGATCCAGAATTACAAGCACAGGTTTCTCAATCTAAAAACTGACTCCAAACTTCAAACAAATGAAAGCCAGTTGTACAAGATTTTTGGCAAACGTTGTAGCATGGAATGATTTTATACTCCTATTTTTGTTGTATTCAATTAAAATGCCTTAACATATGGTCATGAAATCTTTCTTTTTAAGAGTCGCTTCATCTCATACTGTGATAATTCCATTAAACATAATACAATGAATGCAATGTACTCATATACATTACAATATACATATTCAGACTCTACATCGCTGTTTGTACTTCACGCTAAATGACTCTGACTGTGTAGAGCTGCAAGCCACATTCATTTTAGAGAATTCTGTTTTGACAGTTCATTTCAATTGGCAGATTCATAAACTCATTCACTGTTTTGTTTGAGTCATCACTCAAAAGTATTCCCAGAAGTCTCCACATCACATTTGACTCCCTTATTTACATCCTAATTGTGTTTGCGCTTGTCAAACACCAGCTGATTTTGTTGGTGTATTAAAAAAACCTGCATCGTAAAAACGCTATTTTGATCTGTTATTAACTACATGAAATATGGAGCAGCACTAAGTACCATCGCTTTCAAATAGTGCTCCAGTTCATCATTAAAATTGCCATCGCCATTGAACGACATACTCAGTTTATTTCAAGCTACTCCAGTGTTGATTTGCTCTGTTGTTTGGAACTGGTGTCTCCTCATAAACTTCGTTTTTCAGCAGAGATTCTCTTTCTCTGTATTTTGCACCATCCATTTCCCTCGTATTTTAACAAGATGTCCAGTCCCTGCTGATGAAAAGCAGCCCCTCAGCAAGAGGCTGCCACCACCATATACTTCACAATGAACTATGTGCTTTCTGAGGTGTAGGAAGTGTCAGATTTGCACATACGACTTTGAATTTGGGATTAACAAGCTCTATCTCCGTCACATCAGACCACACTATCTTTTCCCACGCTGCAGCTATAGGTCACTGTTTGTTCCACATGGTTCTGTCAGAGTAATGGCTTTTTTTGTGCCGCCCTCCCTCATAGGCCAGTGTTATTCAAAGCTCTTAATGTGGTCAGGCTGTTTTGATGTTGTGTTCACTTCCTGATAACTCCTCATAATAATACTGCCCACTGGGACATGCAGACATTTGGATATTTTTCTGTAGGCTACCTCGTCCTAAAAATAACTATTTTATTAAACGTTTGATTAGGAATGCTCTTCATTTTCATATTTTCCTACCTGAATAATGAGCCCTTATCTGTGTGGTTTTTACACAGAAATATGGTAGTTATTTTAATTATTCACAGGAGAGGCAAGTGTAAGGCAGCTGTGTCCTCATTAGGGCCATTTATTTTTTATATGTGAGCGTGTGGAGCTGCTGTAACACTGGGGTTGAATATTTCAACACTTCAAGGTGTTAAGAAAAAAAAATCTCCAATAAAACATCATGTTACAATAACTTGGGTTTCAGGGCTTAGGAATAATATCAGAGCGAGCTACAGGTTTTGTAATTGTGTACCTTGATAGAATTGGAGAATGAATATTTTACTGTGCACAATCAACCCGATCTCACAGGAAAATGTCACTGCGAGGAGGAGATTTCATATGAATTTGTATGATGTTAATCTTATGCAACCTTGACAAGGTCCACCCCTAAACATAAACATCACTGGGGTTTAAAGGAATAATTCACATAAAAATTAAAATTTGTTTAAAATATACTCAACCTCAGGTCATCCCAGATGTATATGAATTTGTTGATTCATCATAACAGATTTGGAGAAATTTAGCATTACATCACTTGCTCGCCAATGGATCCTCTGCAGTGAATGGGTGCCGTCAGACTCAGAATGAGAGTCAAAACAGCTGATAAAGTAATTCACACGACTCCAGTCCATCAGTTAATGTCTTGTGAATTGAAAAGCTGCGCGTCTGTAAGAAACAAATTCATCAAGATGTTTTTAACTTCAAACCATTGCTTCCAGCTAAAATACTAGTCCTTAATCCACCAAATTGAAAATTTCATCTCATCTGACTCAGGAGTGAAACATGGACAGATCAAGCACTGTTTGCAAGCAAAAACAATCTGAAACTGTTTTAAATATGTGGGTGGATTATGATGTGAGAGAGGAGGACAACAGGGAATGGATTTGTCACTGGAAGAAACATTATTGTGGATTATTGCCTGAGAGTGAAGGTTTACAGTAAAAATGGATTTGTTTCTTTCAAACACGCAGCTTTTCACTTCACAATATGTTAATTGATGGACTGGATTATGGTGATGTTTTTATCAGCTGTTTGGACTCTCATTCTGACGGCACCCATTCACTTAAGAGCATCCATTGGTGAGCAAGTGATGTAATGCTACGCTTCTCCAAATCTGTTCTGATGAAGAAACATACTCATCTCTGTGGCCTGAGGGTCTCTATGGCCTATTAGGCATATTGTACAAAAACGTACAAATGGCATTGTATGAATTCATATGAATTAACCAAACATAACATAGTTACAAATTGCCATGAGATTGTGTTGGCACAGCACACATTCAACACACGCTACTGAGAATTTCTTTTGTAGTTCTCAGAAAACAGAGACCTTGGTGCTTTGTTAACAAAAGACACAACTGCATGACAACAAGCTGCTGATTCTCTATCTCTCCTCAAAATTCATTCAAAACCTATTTCTGAATTTTTATTCAGATTGTTGAAAATCAGCTGCCATTAGCGACCTAAACAATAACCACCCAGTCAAAATGGACTTACATTGCAAAAAAGGTTTTCATCAAGCCAGTGTGCTTTAAATGCACACAAAATCCAAGAACATAAGAGCACCTTTGTTTTTCACCAAACAAAATTAGCTGATGGAGGTCTAAAAAATAGTAGCAAAAATGGCATATTAAACTTTCAGATAGATATACTCTACCCTTCTCTCTCTTCATGACACATAATACATTTCTCAACCCAAATGTGACCCTGGATCACAAAACCAGTCATAAGGGTCAATTTTTCAAAATTGAGTTTTATACATCATCTGAAAGCTGAATAAATAAGCTTTCCATTGATATTTGGTTTGTTAGGATAGGACAATATTTGGCAGAGATACAACTATTTGAAAAATCTGGAATCTGAGGGTGCAAAAAACTCAAAATACTGAGAAAATTACCTTTAAAGTTGTCCAAATGATGTTCTTAGCAATGCATATTACTAATCAAAAATTAAGTTTTGAAATATTTATGGTAGTAAATTTACAAAATATTTTCATAGAACATGATCTTTACTCAATATCCTAATGATTTTTGGCATACAAGTAAAATCGATAATTTTGACCCATACAATGTATTTTTGGCATTTGCTACAAATATACCCGTGCAACATAAGACTGGTTTTGTGGTCCAGGGTCACAAATATGGTTGAGTGTATTAAAATTCAGCAGGGGAATTCCAGTTGAATGCAGATAAAAGAAAATATTTTTCTATGTAAGTCCCAAGATTGTTGTGCATGTCTGCACCTGTGCCTCAGGTCTATCCACATTGAACCCAATGACTTTCCAGTGTTAGACTCTTGGCATTTGGATAAATGACATTTTGATTTGTTTTTTTGTTTTTTGAATGAATGAATGAAAAGACAAGAGGTAAAGCCAAGACACAAAACTCAGGTTTTAACTGAGCCTGCCATATAAATTTGTTTACTGTAAAAACACTGTGCGTTCCAAAAACTGGTTTACCACACATTACTTGTAACATCTGAGTCATATGTGGTTCTTTAAAGGCTTCATTTATCTACAATATCTTTGTTTAATGTCGCTGAGACTTCTGCTCATTTGATAACAACAGCCATTTAAATCATGTCTGCGTGTGCAGTGTGGCAAGGCAAGCTCATCAACTGCGCTTAATATGTTGTGCTGATGGACGCGTAACGTGAGAAACAACAGTGCTGTGGTTGGTGGGTTGAAGAATTAGCCAATCTCACAGTCATGAGCTCAAATGATGCTCAAGGCAACAGTGGAGCAAAAAGCTTCACAACAGCCTGAAAAAGTCTTATAATGTTCAAAATTAAGACTGAAAGATGGTGTAATAGTTACATTTTCATTTTAGACAATGTCTGAACTACTGCGTATGCATGACAGTGATGAGCAACCAGAATGTTAGTCATATCTTAATGATACTAAAATGACACTGCATATGACTTCTTTGTACAGACAGTCAGATGTTTTTGATTGATCTTATTTTCATTAGACAATCTTAAATCGTATCGCAAAACATGATCAACTTGTGGAGTTCATGCAGCTCAAGTGCTGCTGTAATGAAAGCAAAAGAGAGACAAACCAAATTCTAAAACATTCTAAAGGTCACATTAACTGTCAGTTTCACTTTTCACTGTTATCATAAAAAGGTAAAAACAAGGGTTGCATAACATATACATTAAAAAATCAGTTTGTGTTTTCAGTGATCATTATTAGATCTGTATATAAACATATATAAACATGTATTGTTTTAGTGAAATTGAACATAAGGCAACAGTGCCTCCCCCTGAATATCACACACACTGCAGGTCAGTGATTTTCAACTGGTTTTGTTTCAGAACCCAGAATGTACATTGGACATCAAGTGGTGACTCAAAATGATTCGCTGTACAAAGCAAACAAACAAAATTTATTAATATTACCACAAACTGGCAAAACAATATGCAAAAATTTGTTTTGCATGTCATTTGGTTTCTAAATGACTTAAATTTCAATGGTTTCATGCTCTCAGCACTCAATAATTGAATGCATAATATATATGTCTGGAATAATTTGTCACACAACTTGTCCACGTTACATCTGTCTAATTTAGTTACTGTCTAATTTAGTTACCAAGTGTCAGATGAATTTTCTGCAAAATACAGCTTCATTGGAGCAACAGCCTTTGCCTTAAACAAAAAAGATGTGGAAAGCATTTTCTCTTTCCTTTACACGTGATTCCACTTATTTTCTGCAGTAACAATGCATAAGCTGCATTTTCATTTCAACAAAAATAGGTGCACATGAAATGTTTTATTTTTCACATTTTATCATTGTAGTTTATTTATAAAAGACAGTGCAGTATTGCTCTATATAAATAATCTCCATGCATAAGAATCAGTCCAGTCTTGACATTTAGTTCAGGTTCATTGCATTGCATTGATATCCTTCCTTACAGTGAAAGAGAAAAGGATGAGGTAACTCTGAGACCTTCTCATGGGTGAGCTATGATTCAGCAATCTCTCTGCTTGCAGATGAAAGTTTAAAATGAACTGATTTCCTGAAGCAATGGGATGTGTGGTCAAGTGGAGGAATATAACTATATCATGCAGAGGTGAAAAGGCACTGGCTGAAACAGGAGGTACTGAACCTCATTTTACTCGTGCATCTCAACCCATAGCGTCAGCCCTTGTAATACTGTTCTATAGTATCACATGCATTACTATTAAATTACATGCCTATAGGAAAATCAACATCTATTAAAACTGCATTTTCCAGATTCATGTTGCTCACAGACTCGAAAAAAAAAAAAAAAAAAATGCTTCTGAGTTCGGGAGGATTTTCTCTGCCTAAAGCAAGACAGATGGGGAATCGATTTTCAGAAAGTTTCAGTCTGGATCTCATTTTCTATAAAAATATTATGGGAATTCTTGTTAACCCTTGATCAAATCAGGCACTGAGCCGCATCCTACGAAACAGACCGTGTTTATGAGAAACCAGTTATGAGATTCCATCAGCCCTGACGCCCTTTCAATAATTGATCAAATAACATCATGCATTACAAAAAGTATTGGATGCTACTGGCTGGTGTTATTCTGATGAACTGATATGAGCGCTGCTCGCTTCTCTGCTGAAGACATCCATCATTCAGACAGAGTCAACAGTACAACAAACAGCATGAAAGATCCATAAACTAATCCATGTCTCAAAATCGTCCATGTCCTATGCATTTCCCTTCAGATCTTTTGAGAAGAAACATGTCTAGACATAAAACAGTGAACGCTGAAACAGTGAATGTACAGCAAATTAAAAATATCAGTGAATAATTTTAATCTAATCCTCATAAAAAAATCTATCATATAGCTTGTTTAAGACTTGGAATATAGCTTTAAAGTAATATTGTATACTTTTATGATGCTTTTTTCCTTTGTGGCGGAGTATAAATTCAACAGCCATCCACTTTTTGTTTAACAGAAGAAAAAAAAATAGAGAGTGATATATTTGGTGAGTAAATTAAGACAATTTTCTTTTCTTGGTGAACTATTTTTTTAAAAAAAAACACTGTGAATAGATATTTTAAATTTATATTTATATATATTTCTGTGAATTTAGACATTATTTTAATTGCACCATCATTTAAAAACAATCCTGTAAGCATTCATGCAAATTTGTCTCATACTTAAATGTTTTTGTAAAAATATACATAGCTAAATATTGCTGTTTATTACTGTGTATTTTGGTGCATATATATATAAAAATGATTATTTTTCCTTGAGGTCATTTGAAAAAAATGGATATTACAAACAATATGCACCATAGCTCAATCTGTGCAAGCAAGTATGTTTCGTTCCATGGGTTCTTTTTTGCTTTCATAGTGTCTCTGAAAACTATGTATTAAATAAATAAAAATAAATAAATAAATTGACATACATACTGTTCAAAAACTTGACTGGTAGTGTAAGATTTTGAATGTTTTTTTAAAGAAGTCTCTTCTGCTCACCAAGCCTGCATTTCTATTTCAGATAAATGTCGTTTTTCTGAACTTTCTATTCATCAAAGAAACCTGAAAAAATTCTACTCAGCTGTTTTCAACATAATACTAATAATATAAATGTTTTTTTGAGCAGCAAATCAGAATAATGGAATGATTTCTGAAGGATCATGTGACTGGAGTAATGATGCTAAAAATTCTGTTTTGAAATCACAGGAATAAATTACATTTTAAAATATATTCAAATGGAAAACAGTTATTTTAAATAGTAAAAATATTTTAAAATATTAATGTTTTTGCTGTACTTTGGATCAAATAAATGCAGGCTTGGTGAGCAGAAGAGATTTCTTTAAAAAACATAAAAAATCTTACCGTTCAAAAACTTTTGACTGGTACAGTACAATACATATAATAATGCAGATAAATTAAAGACATCCTGGCATGAGAATATTTAAAACATTTAACTGCATAATAATCAGTGCAAAACACTGCAATACAATTATAGGTATAAAATTTTGTTAGAAATATTATGCTACAGTATCACATTGCCCTTTGGGAGGTGGAAGAACAAGGTAAAGGGATCGAAATGCATAGTTTCAGGGTACAGTTCTGTTCTGAATTGCTCGTCTCTGCTGCACGTGTTCAACAGAAACACAGAACCCGCAATGAGTCAGTGATTGAGTGATCATGTGCATGAGAATGTGGTTTAGTTCAGTCTGTGCTGTTTATAGACCAGTCATAGGGCAGATAGCTCACTTTGACCTTTCCTTCTGACAGCAGAGCCTGTAGATTCCTCTTCTTCTGTGATGCTCCCATATGGTCAAACACCCACTTCAGCAACTGAAAAAGAAAACATTAATAATTGAGTATGTTTAAAGACAGAACCAACAACCATTGCATTGTATGGAAAAGAGCAACTTGGAAATTCTGCCAAATAACTCCACAGAAAAAAGAAGGAAAAACATAAACATGAGTGAATTACTTATTTCTGGGTGAACTATTGCTTTAAATGAAACCACAAGATCATCTTCAATGTGCATGAATTGGGAGTGATGATATATTGTAGTAATACCTTCTCATCAGTGCCTCCAAAATCTGCCTTGTACCACTTAAAGATCTGGCTGAGTTTCACTTCTCGTCCCACACTGTCAATCACGCAGCTGTCGTCATTCTCCAGGAACGCTTCTGCTGCGGCACGCAACTGACTATCAATGTCCTGTTGTGACACGTGCAGGAAATTTGAATAGAAATCACAATATGCTTTACACCGTCAGAAAAAAAAATCTATATACATTTATAGATCATACTGTAAATGAGAATACTTTGGATGTTAACCTGTGGTGTGTATGTCTTAATTGGAGGACAGCCCTTTGCACCACAGTTCAGTGCAAAATGAATGAGAGGCTCAACATCAGGAAGTGCCACCTAATGGATGAAGACACACATTACCAATGTTAACAGCATTCACAGATATCTTACTCCAGTGTTTCTCAGGCTTTTTGTTGTAAAAGTACCTCCACAATTTCAGTACACTACCGTTCATAAATTTGGGGTTTGTGAGATTTTTTTTAATGTTTTTGAAAGAAGTCTCTTTTGCTCACCAAGTATTGCATTTATTTGATCAAAAATACAGTTAAAACAGTTATATTGTGAGATGTTATTACAATTTTAAATAACTATTTTCTACCTTAGAATGTTTTAAAATGCACGTGTCTTCAGAAATCATTCTAATATGCTGATTTGCTGCTCAAGAAATATTTATCATTATCAGTGTTGAAAACAGTTGTACTGTCAATTTTTTCATGATTTTTGATGAATAGAAAGTTCAAAAGAACAGCATTTATTTGAAATGGAAATCTTTTGTAACATTTTATGTCTTTACTGTTACTTTTGGTCCATTTAATGTGTAATAAAAATATTACTTTCTTACATTAAAAAAAAAATCTTACTGACTCTAAACTTCCTAATTTCACCCATTTCACTAAATGGGTTAAGCCATTAATTACAAAGAAATTACAATTAATTGTTTTTTATTTATTATTTTAATCTATTTTCAGTCTTGACAGCCCAAAAAGTTGTATTTTCTGATTTACAGGCTTAATAAAATAAACCTTAAATACTTCCAAATTCACCTGGAGAAACTGCTTAATAAACCTTTCTGCCATAAATCACAGGCAATGCAAATCAGAATTTACCCTTGAGATACACTCTTAAAAATAAAGGTTCAAAAAAGGGGGTTTTCACCATGATTCTATAGAAAAACGGTAACACTTTAGTATAGGGTCCAATTCTCACTATTA
Source organism: Tor tambroides (assembly GCA_021397915.2). Lineage (NCBI taxonomy): Eukaryota > Metazoa > Chordata > Actinopteri > Cypriniformes > Cyprinidae > Tor > Tor tambroides. Next base: position 368 of record JAFVLL020014953.1, on the reverse strand, counting down.
ACTAGCTGCTTATTATCATGCCTATTATTAACATATTGGCTGTTTATTAGTACTTATAAAGCACATATTCTGCATGACCATATTCTACATCCCTAGTCCTACCCAATACCTAAACTTAGCAACTACCGCACTAAATATTAATAAGTAGCAAATTAGGAGTTTTTTGAAGTAAGTCATAGTTAATGGTTTGTTAATAGGGAGAACGTACTCGGTTACTTTCGTAACCTCGGTTCCATGAGATATGGGAACGAGTACTGCGTCGTAAGACGCTGCATGGGAAAAACTCTTTTTTTCCTCTTCCACTGAAGCCTTTTCAATCACGCAGTGAAACTGCACGTCCATTGGTTCGTGCAGTGCTATAAAATCGA